>JANAVB010041219.1:23847831-24062831 GCA_029216955.1 Iris pallida
CATATCCTAGGCCTGACAGATACCACCAGTTGTCTAAAACAGACCCTCTGCTGATACCCCTTTGTCTACCTGGATAGCTACTCTCAGCTAGGCCAAAGTCCCATCTTCGTTTCAGAATTCAAACCAAATCCTGGACAGAAAATGATGCCAACAGGTGCAATCAACTGGATGCTCTCTTGGGACAGATACCAAGCTTGACTGAGTGTTCTAACTGAACCCCATATGTTCAGGACTGTTCTCGCAATTTCTTTGTAGACAACTTACACCCCAGTTTACCTACCCTGGTCTATAGTCCTAATCCAATTTATGCACAGATGTTAAGGTTTATATAGTATCAACTCTTATACCAAGTTTCCTCGATAGTTTCTTAGGTCAACAGTAGCAAAAGGACAACCAAGCATAGGAAACTTTCTTGAAAAACAAAGAAGGGCAGCCTCAACTCAGTCCTGTGCTTGAATCCTGGACAATAAGGACCTAGGCTAGTCTAAGCCTTCTTCCACCATACCTGGTACTATAATAGACATAAAATATGAGTACAAGATACCCCTGGGAATAGTGCAGTATAGAGAGGGTAGGGCATTTGAACAAGGGCTAAGCAGGATACCCCCTTGTCACACTATACTGGTGTATGATTCACCTATTCACTAAGTCCCTATATACACCAATCACCTATACACAGGTTTTATGTTGGATACTAACATACCTTTGCTGCCAACCTGTTTACAAGCCAGCTAGTCTGTACTTGCTCGTGTTGATGTAGTGTGAGTATTAATGGCCAGGTGATGAGCAGATGACTCTAACTCGGAAGTTAAAATTGGAAGACCTTCCTTTTCAGATGAGAGTTGCTCATCCACAATCAATTGGTAACTTGAAGGAATAACCTGGGCATTTCCTTTAGTTACATGATTACTGGTGACAATTGTCAAAACAAACCACTGCAATTATTCAACAAAACTGGAACTGATAGGCAAATTTCTCGTGCACCGCAGGATTCATCCATTGCTTTCTCCAGATTCACATATGTGGGACCACTAGAGGTTTCAGGATAAAGAGACAGTGTCTCAGAGAAATAAATCTGGGTTCATTTAACTTCGCCATGGAGCAGAATCTACCTGAAGAATATATGTACAGACAAAATAAGCATTAAAAAGCTTAACTATCTATTGCGTAGTGCATTCCTATACTTGCATCAAACAGAGTCTACTCCTCCATGGCTAAATAAGTGCTTGAATATCTAGGAGCATTCCCATTACTGAAATCTATGTATACCTCTAACTCCCAATTACATTAGTAAAACCCATACTCGATATCAGTTATCCATCTAGGATATAAATTCCAGTATGCTTCTAAGATACAGACACCAGAATTGGAATCTGATACCAGGTGTTCGAATGGGGATCCAGGTATCAATTCCTGTTCCAATTATTGAACGAGTTATCAACAACTCGAGTTATCTGCATCAAGAAGTACCAAAGCTTGTTTATATCTGATATTCAAAACCAAGCCATGTAGTTGATATTAAATCAGGTACCCACTGTAGACTCTGATCCTAGGGTCAAGTATGATGTCAGTATCAAACGGCCCATAAGAAGTTGATGTCTGATACTAAGGTATCAGTACAATACCAGGTGTTTCCACAAAGAAAAAGAAGTGGATGTACAATATGGCAGGTCATGCCTATGAAGTTCTAAACACCTAGATAGTTATCAAGGATACCTTCCCATCTATTATGCCCTTTTTATCATCAACTAGGCCTTCTTAGACATTAAGACAAATATCTCTATTGTAATGGAATCATGAACGGAAATCATATGGTACGATAATTAAAAAGGGAAATGTTACCTATTTGAATGCTCCGCTTTCTGCCGAACTTCTTGACAGTAGCTACACGAACTGTTGATGGCATAGGGAAATAATTTAGGGTTGTGGAAGGATGGATGAGTTCTAGAGGGGATTCGATTAACTGCTCCTCCTGTACATATATACATCCGAATATGATTCCTAGAAGGATAAGGAGGAGGAGGAATCAGATTTAGATTACAGTCTGTTCCTAGCTGTAGAAGGATTTGAATGGATTTGTATTTCGGGTTGAGCCCATCCAAGGAAACAGGGGTTTGGCTGCTAAATCCTCAATGTTTATACACTAGTTGTTTGATCAAAGTAGAAGAGGATAAGGGGGAATTCATATTATTCGAATTCCAAACCTGTTCTTATCCTGCTATTTGGACCTCTATCAGGAGTTCGATACACATTCAGGGATCAGGATTACTCGGTTTGAATTTAAACTTAATGTTTTGCAATAAGGTCCCTGTATTAAATACATTTGCAAAAGAGCCCTTTGAATACATATAAATGCATACATATATTTATATATATAGTAAACAGGTGTTCAAGTGGCATTCAGGGCTATTGCTTAAATCCTGAATGAGATTTTACATTGAAAGATGTCATTAATGTCCATGTATATCCTTCCATTGCAAGAATCCTCTTTATACAATACCTATATTTTCATATACATGTGTATAGGAAAAACAAGTGTCTACATTAAGAATGATAATTAAATAAATAATGATTAATAACTAATAATAATAAAAAAATTTAACATGATGGAAATTGATCAAGGGGTTTACACTCCCAAAACCCCTTCAAAACAGTCCTAAAATCAGTCCCTTAAACCATCTCAAATCAGCCCACATATATGTATATATATGTATCCTATATGTATATATATATGAACCTATATGCCTATATATATAAGTCCTATTTTAGCTATGTGTGTGTGTGTGTAAGTGCCCATATATGTATTTGTGTGTGTGAACCTATACTCATGTATGTGAGTGAGCTATTGGATATGTGTGTGTGTCTAGATATGGGAATATATATAGGTGAGTATATATATATATATATATATATATATATATATATATATATATGTAGCTATATACCATGTGTGTGTGAGAGTTTAGTGTATGTGTGTGAGCCTTTGTGTATAGCTAGTAGCCTATAGGTATTAGCCTATATGTAAACCAATAGGTAGAGCCTATATGTGGCCATGTGTGATTGAGAGAGTGAGTGAGTTGGTGTGTGTGAGTGTTTGGGTAAATGGAAAAAATGGTACAAGGGTAAAGGTAAGGTAATGGGTAAATGACTAACATGTGATCCAAAATAGATTAGATACCTAGAAAACCTCTGTATCTTGGTAGGTAACCCTTAGATAGGATAGTATCTAACTACCCTAGGAAGATTAGGCTAGTATCTTGGGTATTAGCGGGGTTTTTTTTGTATTGGGCAAGGTATCGGGATTTACCTTAGTAAGGGTAATATGGGTTTTACCTAGAAATAGGGTATTTGAGTTTGGAGTCTAAGATATGGTTAGAACTTGGTTCCCTTGGTTGGTAATGATCAAATGTAGTGCTCCTAGACTAGTTTTGACGTCGGTTGACCATTTTTACCAAAAGTAAACAAAAGTCAACCGAGAGTCAAAATTAGCCTTTAAGCGACTAGATTTGACCGAAACCAAACCAGAGTTGACCAGTTGACTGAAAGTCAATAATTGGTCAACATTAGACTATTTTGACCTAGGTTTGACCTAGAGTTGACCTAGAGTTGACAAGAGTTGACCAGGGTTGACCAGTTGACCAAAAGTCAACTATAAGTCAACCTTTGACCCCGTTTGACCTAGTTTGACTTGGATTGACTTCCAGTGACCTGGTATGACCTAGTATAAACCAGTATGACCTAGTGTGACTCAGTTTGACCTAGATTGACCTAGTTTTGACTTAGACTTGCATTCGTGACTTAAACCAGTTTCTTTTTCATTATAAAACCATGTTTGACTCCTAGTATCTTATTTTAGGTCTGTGATTACTCTGAGCATCTGTTCACCTTATCAGCTCAGGACCACAGGTGAGTATATTCATTGATAGTTTTCATTATCTTGATATCTACTATATCCGATTCAGTTGTAGTGTCTTACTTGATTCTCGATACGATAGTTCACGGACTATTATACGTCGGATCCTGTCATGAGATATTATTCTTGGATTTTTCTTGGTATATTGGTGTATGATATCCATGTTTCATGTACTTATATAGACATTGATTTGGGAGTGGGCTGATCACCTGCTTTTGAATCCGTGTCATGACGTGCCATATCCGGATCCATGATACTATTCGGGGATGGGGGAATTATTAGGGGTTATGTGATCAAATCTTCCCTGTCACTATTTTGCTAGCGCCACCCTCGCCTCACGTAGGGTGTAGCAGATACCCCATGTCCATGTTATCCAGGTTGGCCGGCATGACCCTTTCATATTTTTATGTGATTGTCGGGCCTAGTGGATAACCCTACCATGATTTCCTAGCCGATCACATAGCGCTCTAATAATTCAAGTCACATTTTTATATTTATTTATCCTAGGAGGCTAAGTTCCGTTCGGAAGAAGGGTTACAACCCCGGTCCTTGTTTGGTTTAAGGGTTGTAACTCGGCTTCCGAATAGTTCATAAGCAATCCTACATATATATTGTTGTCCTATTCAGTACTCACATCTATTATACATTTCCTGCTGATTTTATCATGTATTTCACATATCTTGGTCTTGTATTTCATTACACTGTCTCTTATAGTATTTTTTAATTCATATGGAACTGCTGTTGGTGTTTGTACTTGCTCATTTTCCTGACAGGATACCGTTGAAAATTTTACAGATGATTCTGAGGCTGATTGCCCGACCTATTATGGGGACGGGTTAGATGGAGTAGACTTGGACCGTGGCTTGATAGTAGAGCCACTAGACTTTGTTCACCCTGAGTAGTGTAGTTTAGTTAGGTTTGCCTGGCCTGCGAGCCAGCTAGTATTTTTCAGACTGTAGTATTATATTATATTCTGTGATGTTATGTTTAGTTTTGGACTTGTATGGATCTCGAACTTATTTCCTGCTTTCATCTATCATATTTCCTTTCGTGCTATCTATCCTAATTTGCTTTGTGATTGAGACTGTATTGCTATGTCCCCTCCATTCGGAGTATATATACTGTACATGTACCTTTATCTGTTTAGTTGTAGTATTTATAGATGACCTAGACAGCGTTCTACCTCCGATGCTGCGGCGTAAGCTGGACGTAACCACGTACTCGTGCCCCTAATCAGGGTGCGGGTCGTGACAAGGTCACTCTTAATCTTCAACTCGTAGACGTAGACCATGTGTTGATTGAGGATGAACCGACGATTCCAGAAGGAGGAACTGCCGATGCTACTGCTGCTGCACTCGTCAAGCAGAGCAAATGGAGGAGAGAAAACAGCATATGTAAATTGCTGATTCTCAATTCTATGGAAGACTCTCTGGCAGAGTCATATTCCAAGAAGGAGAAGGCCAAAGAGATCTGGGATTCTTTGGGTAAGCTATATGAAGATGATGAGAACATGTCCAAAATCTTCATCGTCGAGAAGTACCACAAGTGGCTCTTCGAAGATGAGATGGCGATGCTACCTCAAGTGAAGGAATTCCTGAAGTTGCGCCAGAAGTTAGATGACGAAAAGATGCCCCTCGTCGACAAGTTTATCGTTGAAGGGATAGTCTCGAAACTTTCTGCTGGTTGGAGCAACTTCTATGCTAGAATGCATCGAAAGAAGCTGGACATTAGCTTGGAAGATCTCCTACAAGAGATCCACGTTGAGGACGAAATACGATCTCAACAGAAGATGGACTCTCTGTCCAACCAACTAGCTAAGGCCAACTTGGTGCAGACAAGAGAGTTCTAGGGAAAGCAGGTGGCTTCTCATCACAAGAAGAAGGACTCCACTAATATGAAAGTGAAGGGTCCTTCGTTCAAGCAACAGAAGTCCAAGTCCCACGTGACTTGGTTCAACTGTGGCAAGAAGGGCCACTATAAGAGTGAATGCAAATCCAAGCCCAAACAAGCTGAGCAAGGTGAGCCTAGCAAGGTTTCCATGGTTTCTAATATTGTTGCTATGATTTCTCAGGTCACAGCTGTGGGGGCTGACTCTGACTGGTGGATAGACACTGGTACGACCTGCCATGTCTGCTCTGGCAAGGAATGGTTCGTCACATACCAGCCAACTTCTGAGAAAGTTATCATGGTGAACCAAGCCCAAGCTAAAGTTCTGGGGGTCAAAACTGTAGAGCTGAAACTCACATCCGGGAACACTCTGACGCTTCAAGGTGTGAAGCACGTTCCGGTGATTGCGAAGAACCTGATCTCTGGAAGCCTGCTTAGCAATGCAGGCTTGAGGATGGACATCAATGCTGGCCAGATGGTGATGTCCAAGAAGAAAATATACTTCGGAAAAGCTTTTCAAACTAAAGGCATGTTCAAAATTCAGCTTGTAAACCAGTCAAATGTAATCAATGCAATCGCCCATTCTGATTATTCTCTTGAGTTGTGGCATAACAGGCTAGGACATGTTCACTGTAAAAGAATTAACAACATGTCCAGTCTAGGACTGATCTCCAAATATAGGGGTAAGGTAGAGAAGTGTGAAGTATGTGCTCAGACAAAGATCCCAAGGAAACCCTTTTATCGGGTCAATCGAAACATAGATCTTCTGGAGTTGGTGCACTCCGATATCTGTGACTTCAAACAATTCTCTACAAAAGTCGGGATGAAGTATTTCATAACCTTCATCGATGACTTCTCAAAGTACGCGTTCGTCTACTTGCTCAAGTCTAAAGACGAAGCGTTCGAGAAGTTCAAGAAGTTCAGGACCGAGGCTGAACGGCAAACTGGACAACAACTCAAGAGGCTAAGAAGTGATCGAGGCGGAGAGTATCGGTCTCATGAATTCACATTGTTCTGCAAAGAACATGGAATCATAAACGAGACTACTGCTCTGTATTCTCCTCAATCTAACGGAGTAGCGAAGTGGAAGAACAGAATGTTGACAGAAGTGATGAACTTAATGCTGCTAACTGTGGATCTTCCTAAATACTACTGGGGAGAAGCTGCATTGACGGCCACTTTTATTCTTAATAGAGTGCCGTATGCAACTTTGGACGTAACTCCTCATGAACTCTGGTTCAAAGTCAGACCTAACTTGAATGTCATTCGAGTGTGGGGGTGTCTGGCCTATATGAAGCTCCCAGATCTGAAGATTCAGAAGCTGGGGACAAGGACTACGAAGACGATCTTCTTAGGGTATGCCGAGAAGAGTGATGCTCGGAGATTTCTTGATATTGAGTCAAATCATGTCATCGAATCTCGCGATGCTGAATATTTTGAAGACAAGTTTATAAGGCACAAGAATATTGTTCTAACGGACATTTCGGAGAATGATGAAGGTGCTAAGGTGACTGGGATCTTCAATGAGCCAGTTGTCCAAGATGAAGTTGCTACTGAGGAGACAACGATTGAACCAAAACTCGCTGAGCCATCGTCGAAGCGAGCGAGGAGGCCGAAGAACTTCGGAGATGACTTCATCACCTATCATGTGGAAGCAGATCCGCTTACCTATAATGAGACGATGAAGACCAGAGATGATATTTTCTGGAAGGAGGCGATTGACAATGAAATTGATTCCACCTCAAATAACATTTGGGTGTTGGTTGATCTTCCTGAAGGAGCGAAACCCATCGGATGCAAATGGATCTTTAAGAAGAAGATGAAAGCAGATGGAACTATTGACAAGTTCAAGGCCAGGTTGGTGGCCAAGGAGTTTTGTCAGAAGTAGGGGATCGACTACTTTGACACGTATGCTCCAGTAGCCCGGATGACCACCATCAGAATGTTGATTGCTCTCGCAATGATACATAAGATGGTGATACATCAGATGGATGTGAAAACGACATTTCTGAATGGCGAGCTGACCGTAGAGATCTACATGCAACAACCAGAAGGGTTTGTCGTCAAAGGTCTTGAAGACAAAGTCTGCAAATTGGTAAAATCTCTGTACGGTTTAAAGCAAGCTCCCAAAATGTGGCATGAGAAGTTTGACAAAGTCATAAGGTCAAATGGCTATAGGGTCAGTGAAACAGATAAGTGTGTCTATATGAAGTTTTCTGACGGAAGAGGAGTCATCGTTTGTCTATACGTGGACGACATGCTAATCCTAGGTACGGATATAAGCTGTGTCACGGAGACAAAGAAGTTCCTCTCGACGAAGTTCAGTATGAAGGACTTGGAGGATGCTGATGTTATCTTGGGACTCAAGATCATCCGGACAGGCACTGGACTAGCGCTGTCACAGTCTCATTATGTTGTGAAGATGATCACTCGTTACGGATATCAGGATCTTCCAGGGATCGATACGTCGTACAAGTGTGATATGAAACTGAAGCCTAATTCAAGGACACTACACCAAAACAGTCAATTTGTAACAGTTTATTTTTTTAATTTGTAACGTTTAATACCGTTACAAGTTACTAACGGTAATTACCATAACAATAGTTACATAACCGTTACTAAAATATTTTTTTAATAATTTTTTATTTAATTTACTTTTTGTAAGGGTAACAACTGTGGCAATAAAAATATATGTGTTACCAAAATTTCATTTTCCCTCTTCTAAATTAACTTCCCTCCTCTACTTCATCGTTACCATTAAGAATTTCATTGGAGATACGCTCCTCACTCCCTCCGCCACCACCACCTCAAATGCGTTATCTCCCTGACGACACAACCGTCACCCTTCCTTGGCTCCCTTAGTCTCCTCTTTCATTAAACCGCCTCCGCCCACGCAAACCCTAGCTAGAGGAGGAACACGGGTGAGCTATGCTTGCTAGCTAGGGTTTCGCTTCTCCTCCTCTTTCGACTTCAAAAATTAAGGGTAGAGTTCTGATTTATATGTGCTCGTTTTTTAAAAATTTCATGGGCGTACATGTGTCAGAGCTATAGAGGAAGAAGTAGTCGGACGTGATGCGGTACAAAATCTCTCTTAAATCCCCAAATCCCACTTTTCTCCTCAATTTCATAAGGATTCCTTGGTCGATTCAATCGATTTTTAGGGTTTCGGCGATCAAAAGTTCGCTTGTTGTTTTTTATGTTTGTAGTTTTGTGATCAATGGCTTCAAAGCAGATTTCGAAGGGATTAAAGGATTTGTAGAATGATCCTACGGTTTCCTGTAGCACAGGTCTGAGACTCTGAATCAATTTACAAACCATTTAATTCTATTTTTTTTGTTTGAGTTTCGTTGTTGTGACCTATTTTTCTTATATATGTTTGTTTCTTTGGAGGATCTCGTGCCCTTGAAGTTTTTTATGTGTATACATGTTCCTTGCAAACGGTCTGAGTAGGCACAAAATATTGCAGCTTCACATGGTGAGGTCTACCTCTCAATAGCCATCCCGGTAATTAAGTCTACTTTGCTTGTAGTAAAATTACTGTGAATCCAAGGCTTGCACAATCATGTACACACATCATCTTTATCTTTGATAATTCCTAGATTCTTTGCTAGATACAATTTTGTGTATATTGATATGCTTGGATCCTCAAATGATGCGTACATAGCAGTATAACAATGACTAGTTACCAGAATCAACATATTATGGTACTTTATTAAACCTTTCTGTTGTCTAAACAGCTATTACTAAGTCGCTTAAGCATTATCGGACCAATGGCAAGAAATAGGAAGTTCAGTTTATGACAGTTCGTTGGCAAACAGTTTACCCATTAAGTCTAAATTATTGCATTACTAGTGAGTAAACTAAGCTTCAGACACAATTCCTTAAGTCTAAAATTATTGCATTAGTAATAGCAGTTTTCTCTAAAACTGCTATTACTAAGTCGCTATTAGCAAACAGTTTATTTGCTAATAATTTGGATTGGGTTATCAGTTACCCTTGACAGGCCTAAGAGCATACCATTTAAGGAGTCGTGTCTGGAGCTCAATTTACTCGCTAGTAATGCAAGAATTTTTTTGGAGATGCTAATTGCATGTTTGATTCTGTAACTAGCTTTTCCAAGTTTCCAGTATTGTTTAGTTATTGATATAGTTCTTATTCTTCCTTTTTCCAACGTAAAGGGACATGAAATCTTGTATTGGAGTAGCGATTGATTACTCATATAGCCCGAGTGACAATAATTTTCCGAAATCCTTTTTCTCATATGCTTAGTATGTAGAAAACATATATATAATATGTAACTTTATGATAATGGAAAAAGTTCTTTGCTGTAGTATACTAACCTGCTGAAGACGGATTTTTGTAAGGGGGACGTAGAAGGATGGATCTGATTTGGGAGGTCAGCATGTCATATTCATTTGGAGCTTGATGATGGGTGTTGAAATGATTCTTGGCACAACATAAATGGTTTATATATCAAACAGAATTTGTACTGCATCTTTTCAGGCAATTACCTTGACTCGACATATTTAATTTTATCAGAGGACTTGCCCCTAACAAATAGGTGATGTTTCTGGTGGATTGTTTTTTGTGTTGATCTAACTCTACAAAACTCAAAACTGTTACAGGTATAAATAGATTTGTGTTATAGTTATGATATTCTAGACTTTCTAAACATCTAGAAAATGCTATTTTTGAATAAAAATTCTCAAACAAAAATAAAAAAGCATTTAACTCTTTTTACTCAAAATATGAATTTTGTGTATTATATAGCTCACTATGATATTGAACAATCGATGCAAGACAAGGTATTGTTTTTCAATCTGCATGATATGGTTCAACATCATAGAGTTTTGAAACCTATCTATTAGCAATTATCACTCTTTCTTGATTCATGAATTATTTGGTTAGGACGTCCTATATTACTAATTCCTGAATCATTTGTCATAGAGAAAAGAAAATCTTTCGGAACTGCAAAAATTGTTTGATTTAAATTTTTGACATTACTTCGTGATTCATATGACATTTTTGCGTTCCCTCTTTTTAATCTCAAATGCTCAAGCTGTACATTTTTGCATTCCCTTGTTGATAAATAAAGACATTTCAAGCTATACCTTTGGTGTGTTTGTTCCAGATGGCTGCTAAAAAATCCATGTGAATCACAATGCATCAAAGCTTATTGTTGAGCGTCAGGATTGCCTTGCTGACTTATTATGTGAGGAATTGGTTTGTTCGCTCAAAACTTACTCAGAGGCAAAGGTTTTCAACCTAAAATTGGAATATTTTCTTATCATGTGCGAAGGTTTGTATCCTCATTTCCTCTAATGTAGTTGTGTTAAATATGCAATTCATTGTCTTTGATGAGAGTATATCTTCTAAAACCACATATACCCTTTGTTTCCATTGTGCAGAGTGCCACAGTTTGATTCTTTAGTTTGGGATATTTTATTAAACCTTTTGATGCTCAAGTGGATTGGAGCTTTGTTGCAAAAGCATCTTGTATGTTCCTTTGTATTAGTGAAACTGATTTCTTGCTATATATGGTTTGAGGCTCATTCAATAATGCTAAGCTATTTTAACAATTTTTAAAAGACTATTGATCAAATTATTGCTTTCATAAAGAATAATATTGGTATTAGTCAGACCATACCATTGGAGACTGCCGCTGCTATGCAGGTATGGTACAATTCAATGAAGTCTAAACTAGAGTTCATGCAATTTTATGTTGTGCCTGGATTGATTTATTCATGAATTTCCTTCTGATACGCAGATGACTATAGATGGAGTCAAACGTACAGCTCAAGAATAGATGAGCTAAGCATTAAAGAACAGACCAGGTTCTCTAAAGATTTGGTCGATCAAAATTACTCATAGTCACATACTTCTATTTGTTTTTATTAGAAAAGGATGTGATTCAACACTATTGATGGAGGCATATTCAATGTTTTAACTTGAGAAGAAACATATTCAATGTTTTAACTTGAGAAGAAAGAAACATGAAGATTCACTTACAACTCTGTTATCGGAATGATAATGGGGAACAATTCAAAGATGATGATATACTAGCACTTTGAATGATTTGACATGACAACGTGAATATTTTTTAAGTATTGTCCTTGTTGTCAGTGTACGCAATGCTGCCACTTGTAAAACAGTGTGCATTTGAAGAGCCAAATGTGGAAACAATTACAGGGGATAATGTTTTGGCATGGCCATATGTGATGAGTCCTTAATTCTAATTTTAAACTTTCTTTACGTGTCCTTAATTCTAATAATCCTACGTAAAATTATAATAAATTCTTGAACACTTTGCTCTTATTGGTTTATGATAAGTTTGCATTTCATGTGCAAACAACTCCAACATTTTAATACATGTTACTATTCAAAACAACTCCAACATTTTAATACATGTTACTATTCAAAACTTTGACTTGTATCACAGAAGTATCTTATTGTTCCCAGGACTAGTTTTTTTTTGTATCAGCTGTTCTATTATATGATGCTTTGGGGAACTTCAGTGCAGGGGCCATCAAGGTTTCAAGTTTAGTTGTTTGAATTTGAAGTTAATTAACTGTTCCAGTGATTACTTGGTTTGCTGATTTGATAGGCAGCTGATGCTATTCAAAATTCTGGTCTACGATTGACAATGCCAGGAACCAATCAGAAGTGAGATTCCTTATTTCTATTTTTTTTTTGATCCATGCACTGCAAATGTTAATTGTGCTTTTTATAACTTGCAATATAGTCAATCCATAGTGTCAGATTTAACATGACACATAGAAGCTCAAGCTTTAAAGAAAATACATATGTTGTCGCAGTAGACGTGAATTGGTGCTTCTCGTCAAAAGCTTTGGTTTTGTTGACAGCATCTTTGCCTAGGATGAATCCCTTGGCATGCATGTTGCTAAATACATCTTCAGCCTTCTGGAAAGCATATTCAGAACCACCAGCAGATCTGGTGGTATCTTGATACTGTTACAAGTTAATAAATCATACAAGGATATAATCAAATTAGAGATTGGACATACAATTTCAAACATAAACAAGGAACTTTATAAAATAATTTATCGGTAGTGGAGCCGAAGCAGTGGGGGGAGTTGGTAATCTGCTGCAGGTGTGATGACAGATAAATCAACTATTGTTGTACCCTGTTATCACAATCCAAATAAATTGGGAGCAAGAAGTAATCTAAAGGTTAGCTAACTTTTATATCTTAAGTAGAAAATTATGTCTGTGGTTAGCAAAAGGCTAACCAGTTAACCATCATATAATAGACACATTTCACCTGTGGATAATAAGGATAATCTTTGTGCTTCATTTTATCCAAGAGTCCTAAGAGAACTGGAGCCTGAACAAGATAAGCAATGATGTTAGTGACAGCCAGGGTTAAATTGACATGCATATTATTGTACAACATCCACTATTGTATGGAATGAAAATGTCATCTGATGCAGGCCCAAGGACTGCTTATAAAGGTTGGTGGAAGGAAATTAGGACAGAACAAAATTTTGAGGAAGATAACTAGGCAAAAGCCTTGTCAACTATCCAAGACAGATGCTCATAGATACTGGAACTTACTAACTGGGTGAGTATAGCCTGTGAGCACCCTGAATTTTGGATTGATTTTTTTTTTTTCTGATTGATTTTAATTTCAATAAATATTTTATTCTATTTATTTATCTTTAAGTGTACTTTCCCGTGCCATTGATATTTGGAGTATCAGGGATGTTCAATTCTGGAAATCTTCTTCACGAGTTTTGGAGTGGACATGATTACCTTCATGATGGTATATAGTGTCCTACTTAAACTTGTTCCCTTGTGCTCTTTTTGCTTCGCTGAACTTCGGGTCGAATTAGACCATTGATTATTAATTATTTTTCCCACTCTTTTCCTTGATCATTATTAGCACGTTACCGTGACTTTTAATTTGGGAGCGCAAGACCAGTCAGTTTCTTGAAACCAACTTCTCATTGATGATCTACTCGAGACGCTCGTCACCCATGACCTTCGTTTCCCACTCAGACATGTCATTTTGTGCTCCATTTGCTTCGCACAACTTTCCTGACGCGTGACCCGATTTTATTTTACTCCACGACGTCACATTTATTTTCCAACTTGATTTGTGGGTCCCCTGTCGACCAAAATCTGTCAGCCCCAATTATGGACATGGCCCACATTGAGCCTACTACCCGTCTGCCACTTGTGTCCCATTTATTGGAATCTCCATGTGCTACTTATTTGCCCATGATCATCAATGCCTATTTTTAATTCGATTTTTGCACAATATCCAGTTTTGATCCAATTCGGCTCCATCGAGTCCAGCCTAGCTCCATGTTACTCTCTATCGTGATGCCCTCATATTTTTCTTTTCCAAAAATATTAGTACTCATTCTACCCATTTTTAAATATTTATTAGAAATTCTAATTATTTAATTTTCATTGGAATGAACAATTCTCTCTAATTAATTTTTAGCCTTTGATTTCTCCAATTAAATCCTCACCACCCATTCCCTCACTCCCACACTCATGTTGGCCGGCCCTAAATAATTGGAGAGAATCTTTTTCTCTCTCTCACTTCATTGATTGCTATCCTCTCTCTCTCTCTCTCTCTCTCCTTCCTTATTCTTTCCCCATTTCAAAACCAACAAAAACTAACACAGCAGCTATTACACCATGTCCCTACACCCCGACCACTCCTCCTTGGCTGGCCGACCCCGGCCTTTCCCCACCTGGCCATCGGTCGACCTCCACAGCAGCCCACCTATCCTCATCCATCTCCTCACTCCTCCCTCCTACTCCTTTCCACCTCCATCACCATGTGAACCATCACCATCTCCACTCCATCCATCCATCCACACCATGGCCCGACCACCACCCCCTCACATGGCCGGACCACCCGCTCCGCCGCCATGCACCCTGGCCGCGCCGCCTGGTCGGGCCGGCGACCGCCGGGGCGCGCGACACAGTAGCAGCGCTGCTCCATTGCAGGCGCGCATATGCGCGCGCGGGCCGCCGTCGTGCGCCGTCGCGTCGCCGCGTGGGCCGCCGTGGCTCGTCTTGGGTGCGCCCCACTCCGGCGAGTCTTCCTCTGACGACCACCGTCCTCCGGGACGCGCCGTCGAGGCGATTCGTGCGTTTTGCACGACGTTCCGTCGTGACGCGCACGGAATCGAGTTCATTTTGGCGCTCCGTCGCAGCGACTTCGTGCACGTTTTCCCGGAGATTCGACCGTTGGATCGGCGATTTCTTTGCTCCGACACAATTCCGGTATATCCACCTTCATCCTTGTTAATTTTCGTCCGTTAATTTTATCTTTTGATACATCAAAACCGGCCACCAAGTTGACCGTTTAAATTGTATTAAATTTGGACAATTTCGCGAGGCCAACTTCGTCAGCTTGTATCTCCTCCACCGCAGCTCCGTTTGGCGTGCTACCAGTTCCTGTGTGAAGCTGGTATAACCCTCTTACTACTCCTCCAGTTTCGTTTCATTGTGAGCTTGTTTGATTGGTTGAATTCGACGCCAAAGTTGGCCGTCCGAATTCGTAATTTCTAACTTGTAAAATTCTATTTTTGAACACGGGACTCCAGATTTCATTTCTGACACCACCATTAGACTTGTGGCGTCGTTCTGGCATGTTTTCATATAAAATTTGTTAGATTTGGAGAACGTGGGCCCGGACACGTTTTTCGGTACAAAGCGGATCCCACATTCTGGGTCAACAGGACTTTTTGACGCCGGCTCATCGGAATCCAATTCCGGATATATCGTTGAGTTCGTATCGTCATTCTGGACTCGTTGACATATAATTTGCTAGGTTTTGGTGGACATTGGATCCGGCACGCATTTCGGTACAAGACGGATACCAATATCCGGGTCAACGGGTCATTTTGAGATCGGCTCATCGAAATCTAATTCTGGAGATACCGTTGAGTTCGTATCATCATTCTGGACTCGTTGACAGGTAGTTTGCTGAGTTTTGAGAACTTGGGCTCCGGCACGCATTTCCGTGCAAACCGAAATTTCAAGTTCTGGTCAACGGGCCAAATTGAGATCGGGTCAACGGAATCCAATTCTGGAGATACCGTTGGGTTCGTATCGTCATTCTGGTTTCGTGGACATATAATTTGTTATATTTTATAGACTTATTTTCTTGCACGTTTTTCGGTGTAAAACGGCTCCGACACGGACACCGTTTTGACCCGAAATTACCTTTTTGCCCTTGTGTCCAAATTGGACCGTTGTGTAGGCTATCCTAGCTAATTTGACCATTCTGGACACGTTGGCGATGTTTATTTCATCGTCCGACAATGTTTGTTGATAGTTTCTCTAAGTTTAGCCTTGTTATAATTAATTAATAATTAATTCATATAATGCTCGTATTTCGGGATTAGTACAACGAAACTGAGCTCAGTCAATTCCAGTGATCTCACATCGCTAAAATTGACAAGATGGACACGTGGAACACCATAATAAGATTATCAACCTTACCATTGATATTCTTATCTCGATTTGCGTGTCGTAAGTTTCGACGTACGAATAACGAAGTACACTTTATATTTTCAATAATTAGACTAGATTTGACCATGTTTGACCAGAGTTGACCAGTTGACCCAAAGTCAACTGTAAGTCAATACTTGACCTAGTTTGACCAGATTATTGACCGGAGTTGACCTAGAGTCGTTTTGACTTAGAAGAACCTAGTATAAGATAGATTGCTTGTAGAGATTTATTAATTACTACTTGAACACCTTGTAACCTGTGTTGCTTTAAATAGGACTCTGTGGCTTCAGTTGGACCCTCTATACTTATCAGCTCAGGACCGCAGGCGAGTACATTCACTGATAGTTTTCATTGTCTTGATATCTACTATATCCGATTCAGTCGTAGTGTTTTACTTGATTCCCGACACGACGGTTCACGGACTAGTATACGTCGGATCCTGTCATGAGATGTTATTCCTGAACTTTCTTGGTATATGGGTATGAGATATTTCTGTGTTCCTGTACTTGTATAGACATTGATTTGGGAGTGGGCTGGCCCCCTGCTCTCGAACCCTGTGTCATGACGTGCCATGTCCGGATCCGTAATACTATTCGGAGGATAGAAGGGAATTATTAGGGGTTATATGATCAAAGCCTCCGTGTGTTACTATATATTGCTAGCGCCACCCTCACCTCACGTAGGATGTAGCAGATACCCCGTACCGGTTATCCAGGTTGGCCGGCATGACCCTTTCCAGAGATTTTTGTGTGATTGTCGGGCCAAGTGGATAACCTTTCCGTGTTTCCCAGCCGATCATATTTCGCCCTAATAGTTCAAATCACTTTTTATTTATTTGTTGTCATACCTTACATTCCAGTTCACCTTTACTTACTGTACTTTCACCATGCTATGATTCATTTCTCATATGCTCTACCTGCCTTTTATACTGTACCATGATGATGGGACTAGGTTCTGTTCGAAAGAAGAGTTACAACCCCGGTCCTTGTTTGGTTTAAGGGTTGTAACTCGGCTTTCAAATGGTTCCCAAGTTGCCTATATTCATTGTCTTGTATCTCATTATTACTGTCTCTTATAGTATTTCTCAATTCATATGGAACTGCTGTTGGTGTTTGTACTTGCTCATTTTCCTGACAGGATACATTGACAAATTTTACAGATAGCTTAGAAATTGCCTGCTAGCCTAGAGGAGACCCATTAGAGATTGTTAGTTAGCTATTCTCAGTTGTCTAGAGTTGTATTTATTTTATGGATTACTGTATTGAGTTTTGAGATGTATTTTCGGGTTTTTGTATCTTAGACACTTAGACTTCTATCTGCTGTATCTCTTTTCGATTTCATGTTTTATCCATCTTCCTTTATGCTCTACCATTAGATGTGATTGAGTTTATATTCTGCTATGTCACCCCCATTCGAGGAGTATAAACTGTTTAGTCTTATACTATTAGATGCATTGAGACCTAGGACAGCGTTCTACCGCCGACACTGCGGCGTAGGCTGGGTGTTGTTACGTTCTCGTGCCCTAACCCTAGGGTACGGGTCGTGACACATTTTTAGTGGTGGCCCATGCAGGTCGAGACTAAAAGTGTAGTGGTATTCGAACTAGAGTACCACTACAGCCTGCAGTAGGATTAGGATTGTTTGCCATTAAAATTGTTTGATTGCAAATCTTAATACAAACAGAACAGTGTTACAATATAGGACTTAGATGTAGTCCTAGGAGTACACTTTTGTTTAATCTGGGTCCTAAGTGTCAATGGAGCGAGTGGTAATGCGTTGACTCCGTTGACGGGCTGACGACGGTTATCGGTTCTCTGAAGATATAGATTGCTCTGGGTGCTGGAGCTGGCTGAGAGAAGGAAGATGTTGAGTGTCTGTATCTGCCTCTCTGATGATATCTGTCTGGATTGTTCGTATATGTCTCTCTGTGCGTGTGTCAGAAAGAAATGGTCCCTCTATTTATAGCTGGGCAGGTTGGCTGCTCATGCGCGCATATGTAGGATGTGCCGGTGCGTGGGGACGCCATGTGGAGATTGCTGATGGAGGCGCATGGATGATGCGCCCTACTCGCGAAGTTGAATTCTTCATACTGCTGTTGTGAGCCGGCACGTAGCAGAGGAGAAGATCTTTCTGTTGCTGAGATCTTGGATGAGTTGAGTCAAAGGACACGTGTCGTCGACCCATGGCTCGGAGATCTCTGATTTGGTGGGGGGATGATTTGGTGGGATGCGCCTTGGATTGGGCGCATGATGAGATTTTGGCTCATGACCTTTAGGAGTCACGAG
The DNA here is from genome assembly GCA_029216955.1 of Iris pallida. Lineage (NCBI taxonomy): Eukaryota > Viridiplantae > Streptophyta > Magnoliopsida > Asparagales > Iridaceae > Iris > Iris pallida. The sequence continues at coordinate 23,866,417 of JANAVB010041219.1, forward strand.
CCGTTCTGGGCGCATGGCTTTTGAGGCGCATGCGAGCGACTTTCCTTCTGTCTTTCGGGATCAGAGATCAGTCTGGGGCGCATGGCTTTTGAGGCGCATGCAAAGCTTCAACTGGAGATTCTTCTTCTGTCTTTAGGGATCAGTGAAGGGTCTGAGGCGCATGGCTTTCGAGGCGCATGCAGGTTTGGGTGCATGGCCGCGGAGGCGCATGCGGGTTTGGGCGCATGGCCGCGGAGGCACATGCGGGTGGTCGAGTGGCCACGTGGCAGTAGCCGTCGGGATAGAGTCATGATAACGCTGACATTGTGGACGCTTCGTTTTCTGCAAAAGCTGTCAACCGTTCAGGCTTGGGGAGGCGTGCTGCCAACTCTGTCAGTTCAGCATTTAATGTTGGTGACATTCGATGGACAGCTGAGTGGGCGCGTCGGTTGACGTTCCACTAGGCGTATGGGAACGTATGGGGGCACATCCCCTGTGATGCGCTCGGTACAGGGTGCATCTATTTGATGTTTGAAGAGGTGTGATGCGCTGTCCAGCCGGCGCATCCGACACGTCTTTGATGATGCGGCTGTTTCGCTTCTCGAGTGCTTTTAATAGCCGTTTGGCTGAAGTCGAGGCATCTGGTTCATCCATTTAATGTGAGTTCATTGCATAGAATTCGGAAAGCCATCCACTTGGCGCATGGGTTTGATCTGCCCGGCCTATAAATAGTGGTATGGAGAGAAGGTTGGCCTCTCATTCCCTCACGTCTTTCCAATATGAACTCGGGTTCTCGGGCACATTCTGTTGACGAAGTGCTCCCGAGGGTGAAGATGAGACGCCATGTCGTCATTGATGCTCTTGAAGGTGACTGTTACATCCAAAAGACGGAGTCGAGGGCTTCTGAGGCAGGCGAAAGGTGCCTGTTGCATCCAAAGATAGGGATGCTCGGGCCTCGTCTCCGTTGTTTCGGAAGAGCCGTAGATCGGAATGGCGGTGCTAGGCTCTCTCTTCCTTCAAAGTGGGTGTCGCCCACTCTGAAAGCTGCTCCTATAGCCGTATTTCGATCACGGTCTTTCTTGGCCTTTGGAGGCTCTTTCGAAGCCTCCCCTGGCCACAGATTTGCGGTGCTCTTCTCTTTCTTGGTTCCAGCCAGAGGGTTAAATGCTTTGTGTAATCGAAGCACTTATCAGGTGAGCCTGGATGGAAGAGCGGTACATAACTGGGCTGCTGAAGGGATGCACATAACTGAGCTGGATGCACATAACTGAGCTGCTGAAGAGATGGTAGGATGCGCCTGGTTGGAGGCGCATGGTATCTGTTACGCTTAACTGGCAGCGCATGGTGACTGTTGCGCCTATCTGGAGGTGCATGGTGACTGCTGCACCTATCTGGAGGCGCGTAGTGGCCGCTGGCTGTAGACTTAGGATCTTTCCTTTGTAGAAATTCTCCTTTGTACAATGTTTTCTAGACATGTAATAGACTTTTATATATATAAATAAAAAGTCTTTCTTCAGATGTCTTTGGCTATTGATCTTGCTGTGAAGTGTCCTGTTCCTGGTGCCTGTAGTGTCTGGCGCATGGTCTTTCTGGTTGTAAAATTTCATGCTTCTACAAGACCCCCTTCAAAGTTTTCAAAACTTTTGAATAAGTTTTGGAATACTTTGAATAAGAAGCATGGCGATCAGGGCGCATGACTGTTGGGGGTAGAAGAGGTGGCCGTTGACGTCGGTGGATCCTCCGGGCTTGAGAAGGGCGAGGGTGTGGAACCCTCCGTTGCCCCTCCAACTTGGGGTACTATCTCGACGCCTGTGCGGGCTTCCTCTGTTCCTTCGGCTCCTCGGGCTAGCAGTCCAGCCCCTGTTGATGAAGAGCCCATTGATATCGAGGTTCAAGCCTCGCAGGTTGAGGTTGGCGGATCTTCTTTCGGTCCGCAAACTGTAGTAGCTCCTCCAACTCCTGCCATGACGCCGCAGGTCTTGGCGGATGTAGACGAATATGTGAAATTCCTCGTCGAAGGGGTGTATAAAATACTGCAGAAGGGTGTATCTGCTGTGATGGATGCCAATAGGAGCTTTGTGATGGCAAGAACTCTGGCAATGCCCTGTATCGAGCTGATCTGCATTCACCAAGGCCACGACCATATGGCCGAAATTCTGGAGGCTTCAGTGATCGAGCTGGACGAGCGGCTCGCGGGACTTCAGCGCATCCAGCGAAACAACCTCTCCGTCCTGATAGATGCGGAGAAGGGGAAGCTGATTGCCGAGATCGAGTCTTCATACCAGGACACTGTGGGCCTTTGGGAGCGCGAGGTGGCTGAGACTGAGGCTGCGGTAGAGCAGTTGTCTCAGTCCATGAAGACGACGACGGAAACTCGAGCTGCATTGGATGCTGATATCGCGAAGATCGACACCCAGATGCGCCGCCTTGAGGACCAACGGGCCCGACTCCAGTTAGATGCCGAGTGTGTCCGGGTTGAACACGCAGCATTCAAGAAGGAAGAAGCGACTTTTACTCAGCGGACTCTTGCCTTGGCGCAGCAGCGACAACAGCTTGATGAGAAGCATGGGAGCGATACTTCTACTGGGGCTATTGAATTGATGCGTCAAGAAGCTGAGCGACGAGTCCTGGCGACTGTGGAGGCCCGTACAGCCGACCTAAGACTTCGAGTCAGGGAGCTCTTAGCCCACCCTGGGGAGGTTCAGGGACTGTAGTTTTTCCTCTTTTTTTATGTTCTTTTGCAACCCTTTGCCGAGGAATAGTGTAGTTTTTGTACTCTCTCTTTCAGAAAAATAAAGAAGTACGCAACTTTTTGTGATGTGTTCATTTTTGTTATTATAAACTTGATGATTTGTGTGGACCTATTATCTTTTGCGCACCTTGGTTTTTAGGCACAGATAATAAGTTTGAAGGAACCAACATGTTTGCTCAGAGGTGATGTGGACATGGCAATCATTGGGTTCAAATGATAGAATCATCCTACTCAGAGGTGTGATGGACGTGGTAGGAATGATCCTGGGGGATACGCTGAACAACTCAGAGGTGATGTGGACGTGGAAGTTCTGCGATCAATGTACGACAACGCAGGGGTTGTTTGTACGAGATATTTACTCAGAGGTAATGTGGACGTGGTAAACATGAAGGGTAGCGTCGGCTTACGTAGTGTAAGATTCCTCTTTGTAGGGTGTAGAGGAACAACTCAGAGGTAATGTGGACGTGGTTGTCTTTCTACTGAAGGAAGCCACGGAACAGCTGGGTTCCAGAAGCGGATGAGTTTGTGGAAGGAGATTGTTTGTGAATCCCGATGATTGGGCCCACAGATCCCCTTGGGGAAGTACATGTCTGAAGGATATCAAGAATAGTACTTCTTTAGGAACTTGCCGTTGATGGGCATCATAAACAAGTCTCCATTGGGTTTGGCGAGGCGGTAAGCACCGTTTGAGTATACCGTCTCTATGATGAAAGGTCCTTCCCACTTGGGCTCGAACTTTCCTGGTATCTTGTGAGTTAACACCATCGGCCTCCTGACTGCCAGAACCAGGTCGCCAACTTGGAAAGTCCTCTGTTTGACCTTCTTGTTGAAAGTCTGTGATATACGGGCTTGGTAGAGTTCGATGCGTTGTTGAGCTAGGAGACGCTTCTCATCGAGTGCCTCCAGTTCCCGCAGACGACGACGTTGATTGTCCTCTTCTGTGAGTTTGTTTGTTATTGCTACGCGGAGTAAGGGTATCTGGATCTCGAGAGACAGTACCGCTTCGCTCCCGTAGACCAGAGAGAATGGTGTGTTGCCTGTCGGGGTCCGTACCGTTGTACGGTAGGCCCAAAGGCATTCGCTAAGCTTTTCGTCCCAGTCGCATTTATTGGATGACACAACCTTTTTGAGTAGCCTGACGATGGTTTTGTTGAACGCCTCTGCTAACCCATTTGCTGTCGGATTATAGGCGGTGGATGCCACATTTTGAATGCGATTCTTGTCACAGAACCTGCTAAAAATGTGGCTGATAAACTGAGGACCGTTGTCATGAATGATCCGCCGGGGTACTCCGAAACGGTAAATGACATGGTGTTTGATAAAGCTGACCACCCTGGAGCTCTTTACTTCCGCCAGTAGGACTGCTTCTGCCCATTTGGAGAAGTAATCGGTGATGGCCAGGATGAAGCGGTGTCCTCTTGATGAAGGAGGGGTGATTGGTCCCACAATATCCATGCCCCAGGCTTCGAAGGGCCAGGAGGCGACTGTAGGATATAGTGGTTCAGACGGTGTATGTATGAAGTCTGCATGGAGTTGGCATGCGTCGGCGGCCATGGTTGGCCAGTAGTAGCCCATACGTCGTAGTCGATCCTGCAACTTAGGACCGGGTTGATGAGCTCCGCAAGTTCCGTCATGAGCTTCTCGGAGAGCTTCAGCTGCTTCTTCGTTGGACAGGCATCGAAGGAGGAGCCCATCGAAGGAGCGTCGGTACAGCGTTTTAGTAGCTGTGTCGTAGTAGAATCGAAGAGAGCGTCTCCTGACTGAGACGGCTTCCTTCGGGTCCTCTGGAAGAATTCTGTAGAAAGCGAAGTCGATGAACGGGAACCTCCAGTCTCGGACATTAACACCAGTGTTCGTCGGCATGGCATGGGCCACTTGCAAGCACAGGTTGTTTCTGGGACAAATCAAGTCTCGGCCTGTTACCGTGACATAGTGTTGAGTCCCAAAGGGCGCTGCCAATGAGGCTGCGAGGCCAGCCAGAGCGTCAGCCTCCAAGTTTTGTAGACGAGGTACGTATTCGATGAAGAACCCGGTAAAGGTTGAAATGATGTTCAATACAACTTCATGGTAAGGGATCAGATCTTCATGGCGAACCTCATACTGCCCTCGAATCTGGTTCACGACGAGTTTTGAGTCACCGTAGGCTTCCAGATGGTCCACCCCCAGCTGTTGTGCGAGCTGGAGTCCCATGACGAGTGCGTTGTACTCGGCAACATTGTTGGAGCACGGCTTCGAGAGTGAGTAAGCACGCTGGATGACCAACTGATCGGGGGAGACTAAGACTACCCCCACTCCTGCGATGATTTGGCCTTTGGGGCCTGTTCTTGAAGCGCCATCGAAAAACATCCGCCAAACGGAGCTTCCTTCGGTGACATTGGATTCTTGGACCTCATCCGGGATGTCTTCATAGAGTTTTGAGGATTCTGGGATGGGGTGTGCAGCTAAAAAGTCAGCCAGAGCTTGACCTTTAACAGCTTTTTGCGGGACAAACACCATATTATATGGTGTTAGCAAAATCGCCCATGTGGCTAGCCGGGAGTTCAATGATCCTGGCTTCGTCATGAGGACTCTGAGTGGATTGACTCGGAAAATGACATGAATTGTCTGGCCCGAGACATAATGACGAGTCTTCTGGATGGCAAACACCAAAGCCAAGCACTCCTTTTCAACGGGGTTGTACCGGTGTTCGGCCCCGATGAGCATTCGACTGAGGTAGTAGATTGCTTGCTCATAGCCTGTATCGCTGTTTTGAGCCAGCAGAGCGTCAAGGGAATGATCCATGGTACGGACGTAGAGAAGAAATGGTTTGCCCGCGACAGGTGCCACCAGGACTGGTGGGCTCGTCAAGTAGGCTTTGATGTCGTCGAAAGCCTTCTGACACTCCTCTGTCCAGACATAAGAGACTCCCTTCTTCATGAGCTGAGTAAAGGGTTGACATTTACCGGAGAGGTTTGCTATGAACCTCCGGACGTATGCCAGACGTCCCTGTATGCCTCGAAGTTCTCGAAGATTCTTCGGAGGGTCCATGTTGAGGATGGCTTTGGTCTTCTCGGGATCAACATGAATGCCTTTCGCCGTGATGACAAAGCCCAAGAATTTGCCGCTAGAAACCCCCAGGAAGGATTTAGCGGGGTTCATTTTGAGTTGATGTGCCCGCATGAGATCGAAGACTGTCTTCAGATCCTGTAGGTGATCTCCTTTGAGGCGGCTCTTGACTGCGATGTCATCAACATAGCATTCGACTGTTTTGTGAAGATGTTGACAGAAGATGGTGCTCATAGCTCGTTGGTATGTTGCACCGACATTTTTCAAGCCGAAGGGCATTACTGTGTAGCAGAAAACACCCTTTGGAGTCCTGAATGACGTGTGTTTCGCGTCATCGGGGAACATCTTGATTTGATTGTAGCCTGAATACCCATCCATGAAGGACATGCATTCAAAGCCACATGTGTTATCGATCATCACATCGGTGATCGGAAGCGGGAATTCGTCCTTCGGGCAAGCAGAATTGAGGTCCCTGAAGTCGATACAGACTCGTATCTTCCCGTTCTTCTTGGTGACAGGTACGACGTTGGCTACCCAATCTGGGTGTTGTTCCTCACGGATGAAGCCGCTAGTTAAGAGTTTGTCCACCTCCTGATCGATGGCATTCATGATGTCCGGACGGAAACATCGCTGTTATTGTTTGATAGGTTTGGCATCAGGTAAGATGTTCAACCTATGCATTACTATCTGTGGATCGAGTCCTGGCATGTCTTCGTAGCTCCAAGCAAAGACGTCGATATACTCTTTAGCCAGCTGGATTAAAGCCTCTCGGTCTTCTCCTTCTAGGCTTTTACTGACGAAGATGGGTTTGGAAGAAGATCCGTCCCCAAGGTCGATCTGCTCGACTTCGTCTTTGGTGGGAGGTTTACGTAACTCAAAATGAGACTCCCATTGCTCTCCTAGGCGTTGAGCCCTGGGTTCTTCTTCGAAGGATTCCGACGTTTGGTCTTCGCCTTCACCTTTTTGAGGTTTTGCTAACGTTATGTTAGCTGACAGCACTTTCCTGAAGACTGATCCGATACTGGTATCAGAATCCCAAGTCGACGCTTCGGACGAGTGGGAATGTTCTACGTCTTCTGCGTCTGAACTCTCTGGAGTTGATGGCGGCGTGACATAGCCTATCCCCCGTCGAGTTTTGTTGTAGTAGTCTTGCGGCCTTCCTTTGGGTGTTGAAAGCTGGAGAGGGAGAGGTCGACCCTTGCCGTAGTTTAGGCCTTTGTTGCTTTTCAGGTCGTGGCCCATCTTCTGGATGATGTGCTTTGCTGTATCCGTATACCGATAGACTTGTACTCTGCCGGTATCAGGTTCAGGCTCGAGTGGCGGGAGGTCTTGATGACGCTCGACTTTGCCAAAAATGACGGATCCTTCGTCTCGGCTTCGTGGAGGGTTTATGAAACAGACTCCTTGAGACGGGACTACTTGGTTTACATTATGGACGGTCGTTATTTGTGTTTGCAACAACCGTAGAGCGTGATCTAATGTATACATGGCATTCCAATGTGGAAGACAAGAATAATTAAAAGACACTCTATTATTGATGAAGTACGAGATTTTATCCCACGGGATTACATTGTCTAAGGAGGGTGCATCTACATCAGCAGAGATATATTCGCCAAGCTCCTCATCTGTAAGCACTGGGGTCGGATCAGGAGAATCCACCACAGCTTTGACTTTGGGATCTGAGAGGGCGATGTGAGCCCTTTCTGGCATCTTGGATGACTGCGGGGGCTTGCCCTTAAGACGCACCTTCAAAGGTGCCTCAACTGCGCCTCCTGTGAGTGGTGCCTTCCCCTATAATTTCGCCACCAGGGGAGCCGATGTTTGATGCGGCTTTCCCTTGAGGCGTATCTTCAGGGGAGCCTCAGGAGTCGGTGCTTTCCCTGATAGCTTGATGCTCATTGGAGGCACCTTCTGGGGTGGTTTGCCCTTCAGTCGGATCTTTAGTGGGGCATCTGGATTCATCTCCGGCTCCGTGTCCGGCTCAGTTGCCGTCTCTGCCTCATCATCAGCATCGTTGGCTTCCTCCTCGTCAAGTGGCTTGTACAAGTCGGAATCGGTGAAGTAAGCCTCAATCCCTTTGAAAGGATCGATGTCTGCGAACTCCGTCCGGATGACGCCGTTGGTGGATACATATTTCATGCATTGGTGGAGCATGGAAGGCACCACCATATACTCATGTAGCCATGGTCGGCCAAGCAGGATGTTGTAGTTGACCTCGACATCCACCACATAACAAGTCACCTCAGTTTTGAGGTTGTCGATGTGACACTTCAGTCGGATTTTGCCCAGTGGCTCGCTTTTGCTAGCGTTGAAGCCACTGATGGTTGTGTTGGAGGGCGCAACCGGTACATTAAGATTCCCAGTTTTGATAGCAGCGCCTTCGGGATAATGCTGAGGAAAGACCCCGGATCGATATGAATTCGGCTCACCTTGACTGAACCGATGTACCCTGTGTAATACAGCGGTCGGTTATGTCGGTGATGCTTGAGCAGCATGTCTTGTTGGGTGAAAGTTATGTTTGGGATAACTTCATCCGCACAATGACAGTGCGCACAAGTAGTTGGAAGGTCTTCAGACTGCTTGACCTGACTGAGAAAGGATTCAGCGTCCTTCAGAGCTTCGCAGAGAGCTTCTCGGGAATCTTTGGAAAGACGCAGGAGCTCAAACAAAGACAAGCGCGCAGGAGTACTGGCCAGTTGTGCCAGAATGTCAAAGTTGTGGGGCTTGGCTAGCCCCGAAGCATTCTCCTTCCGTAGAGGTCCGTCGAAACGAGCCTCCACCTGCTTCTGCTTATTGGCTGCTGAGGGTTTAGACGGGCCCTCCTCAGGGACTGTGCCAGGAGGCACCACCTCGGCGGCAGCTTCGCCGGGCTGAGCGTTCTGTTGTGCACGCGTCTGCACTGGAAGTGCCTCTTCTGTTGAAGAAGAGACCGTACGGCAAGACTTGATCTTCCTGCCTTTTGATTTGGAGGTAGAGCGTACCTCCGGTTGAGTCACCTCGGAGACGAGGTCGGGGTGAACCCAGAGGACCTCTCCTCGAGATGTGGTGAGTGGGATGAGTCCACTCACATTGTCACGGGTAGGTGGCAAGTTCACCACCTCCATTGTCGCCTTAGGGATGGGAACGACGCCATCTTGTGTGGTGGTCGGCGGCAAGGTGCCGAACTGAAGTGACACCACATTGGCTGACACCGTCTTCTCTTCATAATCGACGGAGATTACATCGGCATTGATCATGCGCTGGATGTAATTCTTGAGGACGTAGCAGTCCTTGGTCGGGTGTCCGACAAACCGATGGTAGTGACAGTACCTCGGGTTGTCCACTTTCCCAACTTCATCGGGCCGCTTCGGGTCCGGGAGCTTGATCTTGTCACCCTGCTTCAGTATTTCGAAGAGTTGCAGGGTGTCTTCGTCATTGAATGAATACACCTCCTTAGGTCTCGGTGCCAGTGGAGGCTTCTGAGTAGGCGCAGATGCGCCCTTCGAGGCATTAACAGTCAATGCCTGTTTCCCCTTTGCTTCTCGCCCGGAGTTGTTGGCTGCTGACCTTTTCCCCTTATCATCAAAGGCGGGGAAGCTGACACCCAGAAGACGTGTATTGGCCGCCTTCTTTTCTGCGGCTTCAGCTTCGATGATCAAGGAGCTCCAGTCGGGAGGGGGAGTAGAGTTGAGCCAGAGCTTCACTGCGGGTAGCATGTGTAGGCCTAAAAAAATGAAAGTCACGCTGAGTTGATCAAGACAGAGTCAAAAGTCACGCTCAGTTGATCCAGACAATATAAACAAATCACGCTGGGAGACAGCTCATCATTTGCCAAAGAGTAATTATGACTGACAACACGACAGTCGAAGAATATCTCTTCGTTGCCACGTATACACAGAATTCGAGAGATCATCGCCGTCTATCGCGTGATTTTCGAAATCTTCTTCAGCAAGACTCAGCCTTCGTCGAGTTGGCGTACCAAAAGGGTTTCTTGTCATTTAATGCGACTGACAAAGCAATCACTGTCAGAGATTTTGTGTCAGTCGAGACACGCCGAATCAAGATAGCTGGCAGTTCTATCTCAAGTCTGCGTGTATTTGTGATCTTCATCTCAAGTTTGCGTGGATTCTGAAGTTTTCTTCCTCAAGTTTGTGTGGATTTTGAAGTTCTTTGCCTCGAAGTCTGCGTGGATCCTGAAGCTTCCTGCCCCAAGTTTGCGTGGATTTTGAAGCTTTCTACACCGAGTTCGCGTGGATTTCGTCTTCAACAAGTCTGCGTGGATTTCATCAAATTGGAGTACGTGGCAGCCATGCCACTGATCTCTCGCCTGCGTGTCCTGTAACTTGCACACGACTCATGCATGATTGCCATGTGTCCAACAGTTACAGGCCACGTCCAGTAACTGCTCATAACCTTGCGTATGTTAAATCCTGCGTGATTTTTAACTAGGCATAGGCTGTGAAGACAGTTATCTTTTCAGTTATTATTTTTGACTTTATAAATAGAGTTCTTTTTTTCATTCATTGTACAGATACACTGATATCTACTGTCAAAATTCTGAGAGCTTTTCTTCTTCGCATAGAAACACAACAAATAAAGAGAATTTCTTTATGGAAAACAAATTGGCGACTCTGCTGGGGAAAACCATCTCCTCTTCTGAGATGGTAACAACTCAATGCGACACTTCGTCAATCGGCTCGACGAAGAAGGTGATGACGATCAAATTCGATCAACTCGCCTATGAAGAAATGCAGCGGGCTAAGGGTGGCAAGCCCACTCCAGCCTCCATCATCACTGCCAAGTCGAAGGGACACTCTGTCTATGTCCCTAAGAATCAGTTGGCAGTCAATGGTGAAGTCTCTGCCACAGTGTCTACTCCTACCTCTGGCAAGAACTCCACTGCAAGCACGCACACTCTTATGCGCTCGAAGATGACAGTAATCAAAAGTCACGCTGACAGTACTGGCTCCTTAGCCAAATCTGTTCCAACGTGCAAATTCTACCCTAAAAGTCACGCTGACAGTACTGGCTCCTTAGCCAAATCTATTCCAGCGTGCAAATTCAACCCTAAAAGTCACGCTGACAGTACTGGCTCCTTAGCCAAATCTGTTCCAGCGTGCAAATTCTACCCTAAAAGTCACGCTGACAGTACTGGCTCCTTAGCCAAATCTGTTCCAGCGTGTAATTCTAAAATTAAAAGTCACGCTAACAGTACTGGTTCCTTAGCCAAATCTGTTTCAGCGTGTATTTCATCAGAGAAGAATAACTCCTTAGTTATCTCTTCTTCTTTACCGAGTTCTACTAGAACTGGGGGTGGTCTTCCACACAAAGTCCCTTCGAAAAGGAATAACTCTTTAGTTGTTTCTTCTGCTCCTGTAGTTTTTACTTCAGGAACAGCTTTGACTGATACTTTTATTAGTCAAAGGAAAGGAGATGGTCTTTTGACTACTCTTCCTTCTGGACATTCTATGTCTCAAAATCTGATTGAGTCTAAGAAGAAATATTCCTTAATATCTTCTCCTATGACTTCTTCAAATTGGGCACAGAATCCGTCCATTAAAGAGGGTCTGTTACCAACTCCTAATCAAAGGAGTGGTTCAACTCTTCCTTCTCTGCAAATATCCAGATCAATGGAAGGAAAACTCCATGTTTCCAAAATTAATGTGTTACCTTCCACTGATTTAAGAACAAAACTCAGCACTTCTGGTGTTAAGAAACCATACCAATTGGATATGAAGATAAAAGATCCAGATGCAGAGTATGCAAGAAATTATGTGGCTCACATTAATCACTCTTTGTATAATCAAGAGCCATTAAGACCCAAGAACAGGAAGTATACTCCTCAATCTTCACAAACAGATTTACGGAAATATCTTCAACAGAAGAGAAGGAGTAATTCTATGTCAAAGGAACATGCTGAATGTGACTTCTATCCAAGAGTCATAATTCAGTGCAGATGTCAATCAACGGTTCAAGACCATGGTGATCATGAATGTGACTTTCAGCCAAGAGCCACAATGCAATACAGATGTCAAACTAAACGACAGTCTGTCTTCAATAGGATTCAGTATGAACCTATGTCTGATGAAGATGAGCCTTTGTTTGCCTCTGTTAACATGACTTCTCGGGACACCGGGGGTAGAGTTGATAGTCCGGATGGAGTATATAGAAACACCAGAGCAAGAGTCCTGGCTTCTAGTCAAAGAAATTTGATCCCTGAAATTGATTCTGAATTCCTTGGAGAATCTAACTTCCCACCTCTTCCTACTGGGGGTAGTTCTCCTATAATTGACTTTGATGCACGAAGCAATGATTCAGAACAAACAACCTCTACCAGTTCATCAATAATTCCTCGTACAGTCACAACTTATATGGTTGATGGGAATACTGATGAACCTTCTTCTTTCTTGACTCCTCAAGATCAAAGAATTGCTTCTTTGGAACAACAAATGAAGTCTATGGCTGATACTATGAAGTCGATGTATGAACTCATGGCAACACAGATGCAAAATTGACAGACTGTACCAGATGCCATACCAGTTGATACTGATATAAGTCCAGTACAAGTTCCTCCAGCAGTATAATCTAATACTCCTGGACCAGCTCAACCAAATCCTAGTCTCTCTGGAGCTGGGGGTAGTGCTTACAATGCTGTTCCTCCTCCCAACTATTCTCTACAAGCCACAACTCCACAATCTTCGGGAGTTGTCTCTGAAGAATTGAAGAATCTCAAAACTCAATTCGAGGCATTCAAACAGAAGGATGGTTTACAAAGGTTAGGCATCAAGCAGCCTTATCCGATAGAATGGAAGCAAGTATCATATCCTCCTAAATATAAGCCTCCTACTATCTCATTCTATGATGGAACCACTTCTCCAAGTCACTTTATTAATCACTTTGAAGTGATGACTGATCAACTGCAACCAAGTGATGCCCTCCTTACTCGGGTATTTATTGGATGTCTCAAGGGAATGGCTTATGAATGGTATAGGAGTCTCCCAGATGGGAGCATTATCTCATTTGCTGGTTTCAAACAGATGTTTCTTGAAAGGTTCTATGAAGGGCTTAATGACATGACTATGTCTGCTCTTATTAGAATCAAGCAGAAGAATAATGAATCTACAGAGGAATACATTGAACGGTTTCGAAGAGAACCTCTGAAGATGCCTCTTGGAACTCCTGATGCTGTCACCATTGACACGTGCAAATCAAAATTGTTGCCAATCATCAGTATGTGGACAGGGTCCACTCAATTTCAAGATTGGCCTTCCTTCATAGTCAGTGCCAAAGCTGCAGAAATCAGTGCTGAAACCTTCAAAGGTTTAGGAGTGCAGATGACTCCTAAAGAAACAGGACAAGGTACTAACAATAAAAACAATGCTCGCAAAGGAAAAGAAACTCTTGAAGTTAATCTTCAGAGCAAAGATGTATCAAATGTTCAAACTCCTGCCTCTACAACTCAACAATCAAGAATACCTCGCCCCAAAGAAGAATATTCTTTTGATGACGACGATGTCCTTGGTATCTTTGAATGTCTGCTGAAAGGTAATAAGATACAATTACCTGAGATCAAGAAACCTGATGAAGCTGGTAAAACAGATCATCCCAAATACTGTCCATATCATAGAATGCTGGGTCATACAATTCGTACATGTTATGTACTGAAAGGAAAGATCCAAGAAATGATTAAGTCTGGAGCTATCTCTCTTACTCCAAAAGAGAAGACCGTCACCTCCAACGTCGTCTCTATGCAATTTGGAGACTTCCCTCCTCAATTTCTTGAAAGCGAAATTGTTCCTATTCCCAAGGTAATTCTTGAAATAGTAAATATTCCTCCTCCACAGTCTGAAGGATTAGCACCAATCACTTTGGAGACTGGAGAAATCATGTGGATCCATCCTGATCTAGTGGCAGATTTTGAATCTCCTTTTCCTCAAAAGATTTCTTCTCGAAAGTCCAAGAAGGCTGGAAAGATCAAGTCATGTCATATGACTTCTCTTGGATCTATTCCTGACACAGAGCCAAAAGACAAAGAAGAAGCACTTGTTAGTGCTACTCGAACGGGGAAACCTTATCTAAAGGATTATTCCAAAAGTCCTGAAGATCCTCTTGATATCCCTCCAGCTGATAAAGATGCTTCTAATGTTCCTCCTAAAGAAGAATCATCTACTGCACTTGTTCCTTCAACTACACCAGTTGAACCTGTTCTTGCCAAGCCTACAACTCTGGAGAAAGGCAAACAACAGGCTCGGTTTGATAAGCCAATCAAGAAGTCCTCTCCTCTTGGACTTCAGAAGCCTTACAACTTCGACATTTTGGCTCAACTTGCTAATACTCCAGCTAGAATATCCCTCTTTGAACTTCTACGTCTTTCCAAAGAGACTCGGGAGACATTAAGTGAAGCACTTCTACAAGTTGACTCTTGTCTTGCACAATTGAAGAAGCCAGATGCAGAACCTGCCACTTGCTTACATTGCAACAGTGTACTGGAGATTATCCCAAATATTACCTTTACACAAGACGACATGCTACTGGAGGATAATCGACATGACCGACCTCTCTACTACACTGGTTATATTGATACGATGAAGATAGATCGTATCCTCATTGACCCAGGGTCTGCTATAAGCATAATGCCAAAGAGTTTGTTGGATGAACTAAAAATCCCTCTTCACAAGCTCTCCAAGACGGTTACTACTATCTTGGGATTCAATCAAAGCCGAAGTGAGCCTTTGGGAAAGATTCATCTGAAGCTTCAGATAGGCGATTTCAGATCTAAAGTCACTTTCTATGTGATCGAGATCGTAGGATCCTATAATCTTCTTCTGGGGAGGCCCTTTCTTCATGAAAATAATGTGGTGCCCTCTACTCTTCATCAATGTTTTAAATACATTGATAGCAATGGAAGAGTACAAAAAGAAGTTGCTGATATAAATCCCTTCCATGGGGTTGAAGCTTATTTCAACGATTCCCGAATGTACAAAGAAGAGTATACAAGGATCATACAAGCTATGGAGAAAGAAGATGCACAAAGTGAGACTTTAATAATCCCTGTTAAAGGTCGAACTACTCAGCAACAATCTCCTAAACCCTCTGAAGAAAATTCTTTCATCATTCCAGTGAGTGGACGGATCTCTCCGTTACCTCATTCATCTACTCAAAATACACTGATCATTCTTGTCAGTGGGCGTACTGTAATTTTTGCATCTCCACATATGAAACATGATACTCTGCTAATTCCAGTTGGAGGGCGGACTACTCTTCCTACTCAAACTTCAAGAGAGCTCACCTCTTCTGAGTTATTTGTTATCGATCTTAATCGAAACAAAGCTTCTTCTTCTTCTCCCCCTTTAGTCATTGACTTGGCTAAAATCTCTAAGGCTCAGCCTTCTTCCAATGTAAATACTGCTGCTTTTACATTTAATGAAAAGTCTCCACCTTTGCAGTACGTTGATGTGTGTAATTATGTTCATAGTTATTTACATCTGTTATATGACTTGAACACAATAACCATAGGAGTTGTACAGACTGTTCATACAGATGTATCCCTAGAACCTGTACAATCTTTATACTTTCTAGTTCCCAGCAGAAAGCCAGGAGACATTCCAATATTCTTCTATAAAGGGCCTCAAAATCCTTCTGATCTAGAAGATGAAGACAAAAATGATGATACTGGAAGATTACAACTACGTCGTTATAGTCAGCAATCTAAAGACATCATCAAAAATATGGGCTATGACTTCAGGACTGGCCTCAATAGTGGAAAGGGAAGAAAAATGCCTGTTCGTATTCCTTCTCTGAAATATAGAAGGACGAAATACGGATTGGGCTATATAGCTCCTACTCCTTTTATCAATATTATCAATGAAGATCCTGAGTCTGACGAAGATAAGAGATCTGCTTCTTCTAGTACCACTTCTTGGGATTCCGATACAAGTATCGGAGACTTCTACTGCAATATTCTGTCTTCCAACATGGTTTCCATTGATCATTCTGAAGAAAGTGATGAAGACGAAGAAGAGTTTGAAATCTCACCTGAATCAGAACAGTGGGCCCAAAGATTAGATAATCAATGGGAGTTCCGTTTCGAGCAAAAAGAACCTCCGACGGAAGATAAACTTGTTCAAATAGATGTTGGTGAAGAGGGATCTCCCAAACCAATATTCATCAGTGAAAGTCTTTCAGAAACTGATAAGAAAGACATGATCAAACTCATTCGTGATTACATCGATGTCTTTGCTTGGAGTTAAGAAGATATGCCAGGGCTTGATCCTCAAATTGCAACTCACAAGCTCAATATCTTGCCGAATGCTAAATCGGTCAAACAACAACAGCGACGATTTCGTCCAGATATTATGGATGCAATTGAAGCTGAAGTCAATAAACTCATTACCTCTGGGTTTATTAGAGAGGAACAACATCCCGATTGGGTGGCTAATATTGTTCCTGTTCTTAAAAAGACTGGCAAGATCAGAGTATGCATAGACTTCCGCGATCTCAATACGGCATGTCCTAAAGACGAATTCCCTCTACCAATCACTGATGTCATGGTTGATAATACCTGTGGATTTGAACGAATGTCATTCATGGATGGGTATTCTGGGTACAATCAGATCAAAATGTTTCCAGAGGACGAGAAGCACACTTCTTTCAGAACGCCGATTGGTACATACTGTTATACAGTTATGCCATTCGGTCTCAAGAATACAGGAGCAACTTATCAACGAGCTATGAGCACTATATTCCTGTAGGTCCTAAAAAATCAAGTTGCATCAATCAACAAAGTCAAAAATTCAAGATATTCATCATTTTGATGAGTTGCGCAGACAACAGATTGTGCAGACATCACTTTGCGCAGGTTGGTTTGCGCATATTCCCAACTGCGCAGGCTGACGTGGCAGAAGTCATCATTGACTGAATCAAATCAGATCTTTCTGACAGCTGACAACACGAATAACGAGGAGACTGTTCGTTTTTGACGCCGCACAGTGCTCGAGGGCGGCTGACAGGTGGCAGCGCAATCCGTGGTTGCGCAAACCATTCATGCGCCATCCGTAGTTGCGCAAACCATTCATGCGCAGTCTGAGTCTGCGCAAACCAAAGTCTGTGCAGTTCACTTTGTGCATTCTACCAACATAACTGACCAATTACATGTGGTATTCATGCCATCAATTGCTCATTACGTGGCAACTGTCTATGCACGATCATGCGCATTTCAATCAAATAATGCCATGTGTTTCAGATAGTTGGCCCACGATCCAATAACTGCCTGCGCAGTCCAGTGCTGTGCAAACCAGTTACTGCGCAAATTAGCTTGCGCAGTCCAAAATAACTGAAAGTTAGTTATTTTTAGAACTCTATAAATAGAGTTTCAAGTCTTCATTTCAAGGGGATCAAGATCAGAGATCAGAAATCAGAGAGTTCAGGAGTTCTTGCCAAAGTGCTGCTGCATTCTTCCGAGACTTTTGTCTTCAACTTCAGAGGCTTTTGCCTTCAATTTCCAGAGTTATTTTCAACTTCAAAGGCTTCGTCTTCAAAGTTCACATCGTCCAAGGGATAAAGCAATCGTCATCAAGATTGGATTCCTATAGTTGTAATTTTCCCAGAATTCTTATAATCTTTATTACAGTTTGTATCAATAAAGTTTTATACTTTTGTTTTTGTAAACAAAATGGCGACTCTGCTGGGGACAACTTTCTCCTCCGACGAGAAAGTAGCAACTCAATGTGACGTAGCATCTATCGGAAAGACGCAGAAGACGCTGGTTGTTAAGGTCAACCAGACAGCCTACGAGGCGATGCTCAACTCCAAGACCACTCCCCGTACTGCAGTCACTTCTGCCAAGAGCAAAGTGTGCTCAGTTTGGGTTTCCAAGTCTGCTGCACAATCTGACAGTTTTGCCACCAAGGATGCTGTGCCAACTGTTGCACAATCTGCTAGTCAGACTGCTGCACAAACTGCTGTGTCAACTGTTGTACAGTCTGTCTCAGCAACTGCTGTACAATCTGTTGCAGTCAAGGCTGCACAGTCTGCTGCAACTGTTGCGCAAGCTACTTCATATGCTGCCTTGTCAAAACAGAAGACTCCTATGACTCTGGCGCAATTGGCAGTGGCTTTTCCTGCGCAAAATAGCACTCCAGTAACTAAAGTGCATCCCAAGCACTCTAAGACAAGGACTCCTGATGCACTTTCTACCAAAGCTTCTACTGCACAAATGACTAGTGCACCTTCCACCCATGCGCAAACCAAGTCTGCGCAATCCAAAAAAAATAGCCTTTTGGCTAAATTCCCTTCTCCTCACAATAAAAGAAGAGATTCTACTCCTCTTCCCAAACACCCTATTGCTTCTGCGCAATCCACTGAGGGTAGTCCTTTGACTATTCCTCCTTCTCTTCAAAGCAAAGGAAAAGGTCCATTGGTCTTTTCTCAAACTTCCTTGTCTCATGACTTGGAAGATAACAGAGGGAAACGCTCTTTAGCTAACCCTTCATCTCAAAACAAAGGAAAAGGCCCTTTGGTCTTTTCTCAGTCTTCTTCAGTCTTTACTGCAGAGGATCCATCTCAATGTGTCTCGGCACCAATCAGTTCGAGAACTCTGGCGAACAAGGATTCTTCTTTCCTTTATAACAAGAGTACTTGTACTAATCAAAGAGGTATTCTGCCTACTCCGATAGCAGAATTCCAGGACCTCCCGACTCTTCAAATTTTTCGTTCCAGACAGGAAAAACTGTTAGTGTCTCAAACAGAAACTCCTGGGGGTGAATTTGCTGACCTCAGAACTTATCTTAATCGACCCACTTCGGTAAAACGCAAACAGCCAATGCCGAAGGTCAAACATCATCAGAAACAAATCTCCAAGGTCAAAAATCCTGACACTTATGCCAATGAAGTGAGTACTTCCCTGTATACTCAAGGGACTAAACATTTGAAGAATCTGAATCATGTTCCAAATGTTATCAAAGAACAGATCCCTCGGAACTTTCCTCGTCCTGTTGTAGATCTTCGAGAACATCTAAGACAAAAACAGGATAATGTCTCAATATCTCCATCTCAACCATCTGATCATCACTGTAATCATAAAGTCATCATCCAATGCTGTTGTCAAACGACAAAACGATCTGTCTTCGATCGTTTAACTTTTGCTAAATCTGAACCTATGTCAGAAGAAGACGAAGTTTTGTATGCTTCTGTTAACATGACTTCCCGAGACACTGGGGATAAAAGATGCTCTAAGCATGGTAGACTCCGCAAGCCAAGCCAACGGTATTTGGAATTACTTCAAGAATCTTCTGAAGGAGTATTTCAACATACCCGTTCTCGAAGCCGAGATACAATCGGTCAAAGGAATCTTCCTCAAAATCCTTCAAGTCATCTTCCTGTTTCCCAGTCAGGAGATGATTCGTTCTCTGATTATGATGCATACAGTGAAAGCTCTGAACAAACAGTATCTTCCACTGTGCCAAGAGAAGTGACGGCTTATGTTGTCACCGATGATCCGGATGTTTCAACTTCCGCAAATCAAGAACAGCAAATTGCTGCACTTGAAGACAAATTAAAAACCATGGCTGAGATGGTTGCTAGTATGTATTCCATCATTGTAGCACAGCATGTTACACCACCAACTGCACCTATTACTAGTCCAGAGATCATAGCATCTTCAATACCTGCCAATACTGGGCTGGGGGTAGTGCCTCCCCAAATGCCTCCTGTACAAGTGCAAGTACAAACTACGCCTAGCCAGTCAGGAGCTGGGGGTAGTGCTTACAACGCTGTTCCTCCTCCTATCACTACAACTCAACCTGCTCCTTCTTCTTTATCAGAAGACGCCAATGAAGATGTCAAACTCTTACGAACCCAGTTTGAAGCATTCAAAGAGAAAGACAATCTACAAAGGTTGGGGATTAAACAGCCCTATCCGGTTGAATGGAAGGACGTCCCATTTTCCCCAAAGTACAAAATCCCTACAATCTCTCTGTTCGATGGCAGTACTTCCCCGAGTCAATTCATCAATCATTTTAAGGTAATGACTGTTCAACTTCAGCCAAATGATGCTCTTCTTACCAGAGTGTTCGTCGGTTGTTTAGCCGGCGTAGCATACGACTGGTACAGAAGTTTGCCCGATGGTTGCATCACATCCTTTTCAGGTCTCAAACAAATCTTTCTGGAACGGTTCTATGAAGGATTTAATGATATGACTATGTCAGCTCTCAACAAAATCAAACAAAAACATAATGAAACTGCTGAGAGCTTTATTGAACGGTTCCGCCGTGAAGCTTTGAAAATGCCTCCAGGGACTCCAGCTGCTGTCACTATTGATACTTGTAAGGCAAATCTTTTACCTATTATCAGTATGTGGACGAGATCTACCCAATTCTAAGATTGGCTCTCATTCATCGTCAACGCCAAAGCTGCTGAAGTAAGTGCCGACAAGTTCAAACAATTGGGGGTACAAATGTCTAACCCTGATCGCGATGAGCATCAGAATTCAGGTGGTGGCAATCGTCAGAACAATCGCAAAGCGAAAGAGACTTTGAACATTAACTTGAACAAAAATAAAGAATCTTTGGCTGTCAATGTGGTCCCACCTACATCTACTCCTACTCCTTCTGCACCTCCACCGAGGGAACCTCGTCCAAAAGTGGAATATTCTTTTGATGAGAATGACACTGCAAGTAACTTTGAATGTTTACTCAAAAGCAATAAAATTCAACTCCCTGATCCAAAGAAACCTGATGAAGTCAATAAGACTGATCATCCCAAGTATTGTGTCTATCACCGATTCATTGGACATCCTACTCGAGCATGCTATGTGCTCAAAGGTAAAATTCAAGAGCTTGTCAATGCTGGTGTAGTCACTCTGCAACAAGATGAGAAAACTGTTACTGCAAATATGGTTTCAGTCCAGTTTGGAGATTTCCCTCCACAGATGATACAGCATGGTGTCATTCCAATTCCTAAAGCAACCCTTGAGATTGAGAATCTTCCGCTTCCATCCAATGAAGGTCTTATTCCCTTGTCTCTTGACAACGGTGAAATTATGTGGATCCATCCTGATCTTGCTCCAGAATTTGAGATATCTTCCAAGAAGAAAAATCGTTCTAAAGGCAAAACCAAGATTTGCAACATGATATCTTTTGATCCCATTGTTGACGAAGAGATTCTGTTAGGCACCAGATCAGGGAAAGCTTATTTGAAAGATCATTCTGAAGGTCAAAAGGATCCTGCTTCTTCTTCCGAACCTGCTTCGGCACAACCTGCATATGCTGAAGAGGTCCCTTCTACATCTTCACCAGTTGTAGTATCAATTCCTCCTAAGCCAACAACGGCTGACAAAGGCAAGCAACAAGTTCGATTTGACAAACCTCTAAAGAAGTCATCTCCTACTGGGCTTGAGAAGCCTTACAACTTTGATATATTGGCTCAATTAGCCAATACACCAGCTAGGCTGTCAATCTTTGAACTTTTGCGTCTTTTCAAAGAGACACGAGAAACTCTAAGTGAAGCTCTGATGCAGGCTGAAACTTGCTTAACTCTTCTCAAGAAGCCAGAATCAGAACCAGTCTCTTGTCATCACTGTCATAGTGTCTTGGAACTGATCCCAAACATTACCTTCATTCAGGATGATATGCTAATGGAAGATAATAGACATGATCGTTCTCTTTACTATACAGGATATGTAGATTCAATGAAGGTTGATCGTATCTTGATAGATCCAGGATCTGCACTTAGTATCATGCCAAAGACTATGCTAGATGCGTTGAAGATACCGGTGCATAGTCTTTCAACTACAATCACTACTATCTTGGGATTTAACCAAGGGAAGAGTGAACCTTTAGGTAAGATCCGCCTGAAACTTCAAATAGGCAATCTTCGCACAAAGGTGACCTTTTATATCATTGACAATCATGGTTGTTCTTACAATGCTCTCCTGGGAAGGCCATTCCTCCATGAACACAATGTCGTTCCATCAACTCTTCATCAATGCTTTAAATACATTGATGACAAAGGACAAGTTCACAAGGAAGTTGCGGACCTTTATCCTTTCAAGGGTGTTGAAGCTTATTGCAACGATGCTCGTATGTACAAGGATGAATTTATGAAGGTGGTATTGGCTATGGATACTGAAGAAGATCAAAAAGCAGTACCTCAAGACACTCTTATCATACCTGTTAAGGGGCGAGTTTCTCATCCTCAATCTTCCAAGCCACTGGTTATTCACTTACCAGTTCAAAAGAAATCAGTTGATGCTGATGAAAACAAAAGGGAGTTCACCTTTTCTGAGCCACTTGTTATCGACTTATGTCGTAACAAAGACAAAAAGCAGCTCATTCCTTCTGAGCTACTTATTGTTGATCTAAATTGCAACAAAGAAAAAAGAGAGCTCACCTCTTCTGAGCCACTTGTTATCGACCTCCGTCGTAACAAGCCTTCTTCACGTTCTTCTTCTCCCCCTCTTGTAATCAATTTGACCAAACCTGCTAAGGTTAAAGGTCCTGTTATAAATACTGATGTACAAATCAATGAAAAAGTACCTACTTTCCAGTATATTGATGTTATTTATTATACTAAAAGTTATTTGGATATGTTAGATGGCTTCCAATCAATTACACTGGGAGTCGTACAATCTCTTCAGACAGAAGTCTCGCTTGAAAATCCAGATGATTCTTACCGTATTCACCCTTCTTTGAAGAAAGGTGAAAGTCCAGCATTTTTATATAAAAGACCGGAAACAAAGATTAACTATACGGATGATAGCAAAGTTAACGATACGGGACGTCTCCAGTTCCATCGTTATAGTCAACAATCAAAAAACATCCTCCGAAAGATGGGTTACGACTTCAAGAGCGGCCTTAACTATGGTAAAGGTAGACGAACTCCCATTCGTACAACAGTTCCAAACGGAAAATCACAAATGTATTATGGCAGGACCAAGAAAGGTCTCGGATATACTTCTCCTCCACTGTTATCCCCAGCGGCTTCTGAATCAGATAGTGAAGAACGTTCTAATTCTTCTGATTCCAGATCATGGGATTCCGATACCAGCATCGGTGAAGTCCATCGTATAATCGTATCTTCTAACATGGTCTCCGTTGAACTACCAGAAGGCTGTGATGAAGATGTTGAAGAAAGTCCGGAAACAGATCTTTGGGCTCAACATATGGATAACCAATGGGTACTTCGTTTTGAACAACGTGAACCTCCTACTGAAGATCAACTAATTCAAATTGATGTAGGGGAAAGCGAGTCACCTCGGCCAATCTTTATTAGCAAGAATCTTCCAGAAGCAGATAAGCAAGAGTTGATTCTTCTTATTAAAGAATACATAGACGTCTTTGCTTGGAGTTATGAAGACATGCCAGGTTTAGATCCTAAGATTGCTACTCACAAACTGAACATTCTTCCTAATGCTAAACCGGTCAAACAGCAACAAAGGCGATTTAAGCCTGAAATGATGGACGCAATTGATGATGAAGTCAAGAAGCTCATCGCTTGTGGCTTTATTCGAGAAGAGCAGCATCCTGATTGGGTAGCCAATGTCGTCCCAGTTTTGAAGAAAACTGGAAAAGTTCGAGTCTGCATCGACTTCCGAGATCTCAATGAAGCATGTCCGAAAGATGAATTTCCTCTTCCTATCACAGACGTTATGATTGATAATACTTGTGGGTTTGAAAGAATATCTTTTATGGATGGATTTTTCGGGTATAATCAGATCAAAATGCATCCTGAAGATGAAAAGCATACATCTTTCCGCACTCCTC
Organism: Iris pallida; assembly: GCA_029216955.1. Classification (NCBI taxonomy): domain Eukaryota; kingdom Viridiplantae; phylum Streptophyta; class Magnoliopsida; order Asparagales; family Iridaceae; genus Iris; species Iris pallida. The sequence continues at coordinate 23,889,931 of JANAVB010041219.1, forward strand.
GAGGAGTCTATTGTTATACAGTAATGCCATTTGGTCTTAAGAACGCTGGTACAACTTATCAGCGAGCTATGAGTACCATTTTCAGAGAACATCTTCGTAAAACAGTCGAATGCTACGTTGACGATATTGCTGTTAAAAGTCGTCTAAAAGAAGATCACATCCAAGATTTGAGAACAATATTTAATCTCATGCGTCAACATCAGCTCAAGATGAATCCCACCAAGTCATTCTTGGGTGTCTCTAGTGGCAAATTTCTCGGCTTCGTCATTACCTCTAAGGGTATACACGTGGATCCCGAGAAGATCAAAGCCATCCAAGAGATGCGTCCTCCACGCAACCTAAAAGAGCTACGAGGATTCCAAGGCCGACTTGCGTACATCAGGCGATTCATTTCGAACTTGTCTGGACGCTGCAGACCATTCACTCAACTAATGAAGAAGGGTGTATCTTTTGTTTGGACTGAAGAGTGTTAATGAGCATTCGACGATATCAAACAATATCTTATAAACCCACCAGTTTTGGTGCCACCTATCTCTGGTATTCCATTCTTGATGTATGTCCGTGCTATGGACCATTCATTGGGTGCTTTACTTGTCCAAAAGAAAAAAGAAGGCCATGAACAAGCTATCTACTATCTTAGCCGAACTATGATCGGTGCTGAACATCGTTATAGTCCGGTCGAGAAAGAATGCCTGGCTCTCATGTTTGCTATGCAAAAGACGAGGCATTATATCATTGGTCAAACTATTCATGTTATATCTCGAGTTAACCCTCTCCGGGTACTCATGAAGAAACCTAGTACACTTAATTATCGGTTGGCTACATGGGCAATCCTGCTAGCTCAATATGACATGGTTTATGTTCCACAGAAATCTGTCAAAGGTCAAGCGTTGGCGGACTTCTTAGCAGCTCATCCTCTGCCTGAGACATCTAAACTCTATGACGAAATTCTTGACGAGACATTAGAAGTCAACATGATCTCCGAAGAGTTTCCAACCTGGCGTCTATTCTTTGATGGTGCATCAAGAATTGGACCAAATGGTGCTATAGTGACAGGTGTTGGAGTTGTTCTCGTTTCTCCAGACGGATTAACTATCCAAAGAGCCTACTCTTTAGATGAACCTTGCTCTAACAATGTGGCAGAGTACAATGCTTTACTTGTCGGCCTTCAGCTAGCTAAACAACTGAATGTTGAATATCTGGAAGTCTATGGTGATTCTAAACTAGTTGTGAACCAGGTTAGAGGAACCTATGAAGTCCGTCATCAAGACCTGGTGCCTTATCATGAAGCGGCAATCAATATAGCTACATCATTCAAAGCTTTCTTCATCGATTATGTTCGACGAGCTTGCAATACTGAAGCCGATGCTTTGGCCAATCTTGCAGCTGTCTTAGCTATCCCTATCAAAAGACATCAGGTGGTGGTTATTTCTAACCGAGAACTGTTCTGTATTGAGAATAATCGTAATATTGAATTTAGCAATCTTGCTGAAGTCAATGTTATTGATGACGATTGGAGAACTCCTTTTATTGATTTCGTAGTACATGACATACTCCCTGAAGATCCTAAGGAGGCTATAAGCGTTCGACGTCGATCTCTACGATTCTATTACAATCAAACCACCAAAACACTCTATCGACAAACTTATGATGGTCTTCTTCTACGCTGTTTAGCTGGTGATGAAGCCAAACAAGTGTTGCGTGAAGCTCATGATGGCGTCTGTGGAGCACATCAACCTGGTCCTAAGCTACAGGATCGCATCCGACGTATGGGTTATTATTGGCCCTCTATGGTATCAGATGCCATTGAATATGCAAGGAAATGTCGTGCTTGTCAAATTCATGCAGACTTCATTCATCAACCCTTGGAATTCTTACACCCGACTGCTGCTTCCTGGCCTTTTGAAGCTTGGGGTATGGATATCATAGGTCCTATTAATCCTCCTTCTTCTAGAGGACATCGGTTCATATTGGCGATAACCGATTACTTCTCCAAGTGGGCTGAAGCTATACCTCTGGCTGAAGTCAAGACTAGCAGTATCATCAACTTCGTTAAACACCATGTCATCTATAGATTCGGTGTACCTCGAAGAATCATTCATGACAATGGACCTCAATTCATTAGTCAGAAGTTCACTAGATTCTGCGATGATCATCGGATTAACAATGTTGCTTCGATGGCCTACAATCCTGCTGCTAATGGTTTAGCTGAAGCCTTTAACAAAACCATTATTAAGCTCCTTAAGGAATTTGTATCCACTAACAAACGGAATTGGAGCGAAAAACTTGGTGAGTGTCTTTGGGCCTATCGAACTACAGTCCACAATCCCACAGGCTTTACACCTTTTTCTTTGGTGTATGGCTGTGAAGCTGTCCTTCCTTTGGAGTTACAAATTCCTTCTTTAAGGATTGTTATTGCCAATGAGCTCACCACAGAAAACAATGACCTTCTTCGACTTCAAGAGTTAGAGGCATTGGATGAAAAGCGGTTAATGGCTCAACAGCATATTGAGTTATACCAAGCCCGCATCTCAAAGACATTTAATCGTAAAGTGAAGGTCAGAGCCTTTCAGCAAGGAGAACTTGTTCTAACGGTCAGACGTCCTATGACTATGACTCATATGAGCAAAGGGAAAATCGATGCGAAATGGGAAGGTCCCTATGTTGTAAGCAAAGTCTTCTCAAACGGAGCTTATCAACTTTCAGAACTTGATGGTCGAGTTGCTATGATGCCTATCAATGACAAATTCTTAAAAAAGTATTATGTATAAATGTAAATACTTGTAAATTATTAGACAGAATCAAGTTCATAAATAAAATTCAAATTTTATTATATGATAGTACATATTAAAGGTCACTATCATCTTTTTCTACATTAGGACGAGGGCCACTGCCGTCCTTCTCAAAAATGCGGTCAGCAAAAGAGCCGAGAACCTCCTTGCTGGATCCCACAAGAAACTTGCAGGCGGCCATCCTCATGGCTTCTTCTTCTTTAGTCTTTCCTGGTTCGAGCAGGAAGTCCAAAATGTCCCGCGGTGGCTGGGGTGCAGACGAACCTTCGCCTGCTTCTGCTTCCTTTGGCTGAACTGGATCGGCAGGGTGTTCTTCAATACCCTTCTGAACCTTCGAGACAGTCTCAACCTTCTTAGATGCTTCTCCGGAAGACATTTTTATGTTGAAGAGTAGAAGTGTTCGTTCCTGTCAGATTTCTGCTATATTTATAGACAGAAGTTCCTCAATTAATGAAGCATTACATTTATCCGACGGTTCATCCGTTCATTAATACCTGACGGTTCATCCGTTCATTTATCACATTCATCCGACGGTTCGTTCGTTCATTAAACACCTGACCGTTCATCCGTTCATTTATTACACTCATCCGACGGTTCGTCCGTTCGTTAATATCTGACGGTTCATCCGTTCATCTATTTTGACGGTTAACCCGTTCATTTATTATCATTTGACGGTTAACTCGTTCATTTCACCATCATTTGACGATTTACCCGTTCTTTCATCATTACTTGACGGTATTCCCGTTCATTCATTTTTATATACATTGACGATTCATCATCGTTCATCTTCTACATCAGCAACTTGTCGTTTTCGATTAAGTTGTCAATAAATATATCATATCGATCTATTATTTATATCTGAATAAGATATGCAATAAATAATGGAGCCACAACAAAATGTCCTTTATATCAAAAAAATAAGACATTACAAAAATGCAGCTACAGCAACAAAACCCAAATACAAAATCAAGAAGGAGGGACAATCAGATTGTCAATTTGCTGCTTCAATGTCTGCAGCTCTTCTTCGTGTGTTGACGCTACTATCTTTCTTGCCTCCTCCATCCCGCTTTCTTCATAAAAAATGGGCATATCTACTGTCCTGCGAGTGATCTCTTCACCATGAGTGGTCTCATACTCATTCCTTTCTTCAATTAATGCATTAAATTGTTCAATCACCAGTTGGTGATTAATAGTTTCTTCTTCAAACTCTTGTTGGAGGCAAGTAATTTCAGCCTTCCGCTCAGCAAGTCGCCGTCCTTTGTTTTCAGCCACTAGGGTAATTGATTCTATTTTAGAATTATATTCAGCTGATTTTGCTGAATGAGCTTCTAACAGATTTTGAAGAGTTAACCTTTCCATATCAGCAGCTTGAGCCAGCCGCTCAAATTTAGCTTGTACTAAAGAATCTACATCTTTCTTCTTGAGTTCTTTATACTTCTTGATGGAGACTTCTAATTCATCCAGTATATGTTCAAGGATAGTGGCCTGAGCTTCGTCTCCTTGGTCTCTTATGGCTCTTATCAAGAAAGAAGTGGGCTTCCTAACCATAATGAAGTCAGCCCCTTCTTTCTCTATCATTTTACGGACGAGAGATCCCAGCGACTCAAAGAAACATCGGGTAAAAGACTGGACCACTTGCTGATTGATGGCCAGAGTTCCAGGAGTCGCTGCTACTCCTGATGAAGACGGAGTAACAGGTTGCTCGATTCTTTTAGGTTGGACAATAGGCTCTTTAAATAAGGGAGCCAGAGTAGAGCTGGTTGCTCCTCCTGCTTGATCTTCTGCAAAAGTAAAATTGTTATTTTACTAATTGATTGTTGATGCACAAAAAGATCAAATGAAAAGCAATTTTACCTTGGTTTGGTTTAACAACAAGTTCATTCCCTACTGGAATAGACTCCTGTTGAACAGAAGTAGCCTCCGCTGCAACAGCCTGGCTGCTGCCCGCCTCAGAACCACAAGATAAATGATGACTACTGCTAATAACCACCGTTGGTATAGGCACCATAATCAGGTCCGTTGGAGGTATTGGCAAAGTCCCAAGATCTGCAAATGAAGATATTAGTTATCAGTTCATTTTAAAAAAGAAAAGATTGTTAAATCTCGTTTTATACCTTGAGGGTCGGTGGCAGGATTTTCTTTTAGCATACCTTCGTCGGCTACTTCTTCAGGAGATATTTCTATCTCAACATCGACAGCCTTTTCTGCAGACGCCTCCACTTCAATATCCTTTTTAGGATTTGAAATATCATCGGCAATATCAAGAGATCTGTGTTCTTCAGTTTGCTTTTCAGGATCTTGTAAATACTCATCAACATTTTCGGATGAAGAACCTTCCTCGTCTTCTTCTTCTTCTTCTTCTTCTACTGCTGTATTTCCACTGCTAGTGGCAGCCTGATCTTCCTGCAAGCTATAACTGCAATCCTCCAGAGCTGCAATCATTTCACGGTCTTCGTCCTCACGAAGAGTCCTGGGAGTAGGAGGAGGTTGAGTAATATTTGCAATAGGAGAATGAGGTCGTACAACACTTTGTTCTTTCTCTAAGATATGTTCTCTAGGCTTTTCAATTCTTGGGGCAAAATCTCCCCTCTGTTCATTCTCCTCGAGAGTTTTGCTCCCTGATTCAGAAGCAGGTGTGGGAGATGCCATTAGAAGTCCTGCAGCAGCATCTACTGAAGTCAGGAGTTGTATAGAAGAAGACTCTTCTAAGACTCTTCTGGTAACTACTCTTTTCTTTCTGTGTAGAGGTCTAACAGGACTCTCTACATTTTCTGGCTCTGCTTGCTTTTGCACGGAAGTTGGTGTAGTGGCAACTTCTTGATGTGTCTCGGCCAATTGCCGGGATTGAGATCTGGTAGTCACCTTTTCAGAAGAAACATCAAGAATCAATTTCTTCTTCGCCACAGGAGCAGGAGGCTCCTCTCTTCTTCTCTTCTTCGCAGGAGATTTACCCACCTTCAGAGAAATACGAAGTGGTGCATTCACTTCTTGGGGGAATATAATATCCCTTGTAGTCTCCAGAGGTGCATCTGCCGGTTCCTGCGCCTCCTCATTTATAGGGATCGATGGAGCAATTCTCCCTCTTCTCAATCTTGTTGCAGTGGCGAAACTATCTGCGAGATTGAAATTTTTGGCAAAAGTATTCGCTGATGTGTAAAACACGGAGTATGTAAAAAGCATTCGAGGACCCTGAGGAGTAGTCCTTGCTGGCATGGAGAAAGTGGCTTTTGTATCACGGGCATTGTAATAAGCCCAAGCCCTAGCTCCGTCTATCAGATAACCTTTACCTTAGAGGCAGGTAATTACGTTCCCTACATGGAACTGATCATACCCAAACTGTCGAGCAAAACGGCTTGGGAGGTATGGTTCTAAGTAGCACTCTTCTTCGAATCGGTAGACCAAATGAGATGGTCAAATTGTCTTCAACCATTCAAAAGCGACACGAGTTAGAGGCTGCAGTTTCGAATCCACCATATTCGTGGGCATCTGATCATACCCAGCAGGGAAAGGAGCGCAGCAGAAGTTCCAGCCTCTGTTCAGATTCAACATAAATCTACACTCAGTTAAGGAAGTATATTTCCATTTTCCATCGGAATACCTTCGAAGAAAACTGCCGTCAACTGGTCCCATGCCAGGATCCATTAGAGTTGGATAGTGAAGAAGCAACCATCCAAACAAATATGTATATGGCAATTCTAAGCGAGGGAATTCTCTTTCTCCTTTCGCTTTCAACATCAAGTCAACATATAAACGAAGACTGGCATTTAGCTTGCAGGTCATTGCTGATAGTAAATCCATTTTATAGCCGAAGACCAATTTAACAGCTGCAAACAAGACGCCACGGTGAAAATGATCCACTGCACTGGATCCGGGAACTACGAACCTTCGCAGCCAGTATGTCAAGAATCCCACCAATTGTGCTGCTTCTGACATGGGCCTATAGCCCATTCTCAAGTAACTTTCCAAATTATCTCCTCTCTTCAAAGGAGGATATTCATGGTCATCTTTCACTTCTTTATCAAAGTGACCACTCTGTTCCATTAACTTTCTGACCTCTGTATGGCTCAAAGGTTTGAAAAAGGTTGGGTAGCATTTATCGTTCTCCTTGGTTTTCTTCTCCTCTATATGATTAAGAAACAGATATGGTAGCCACTTTGAAGAATAACAAGTATTGGCAGTGGCACTCTTGTAAAATAAAGAGCAGATCTTGTAATGGCACAATAGTTCTTCGAACACTGTCACCATCTCTGGATTCTCTTTTTTGAGCTTGTTCAACTCATCATTTGTTGGTACATACTCCTCATACGGAGCATCTGCCATGGGCAAGTATGAGATATACTTCATCTCGTGGAGTGCAAAGCCCATCTCTCCCCCTGGGGTCATGAAAGTTCCGGTCCTGTAGTTGTATCTCTCAGCTAAGGCTAAGAACATATGAGGATTGGGAGCAAATCCGTAAACAGTGGCATGCACTGCTTCATATAGGTTGATTTGTTGGAGTCTGTCTTGGAATTTTTCCAGAACCTAATTCGCGATATAACTCCATCGCTTGTAGTCTGGATTCACCAATCCAGTCATTCTTATATCTTGCTCAGGATATTTTCCTTCAACCTTCGCAAACTCATTTGCGAATATTGGTGTCCTAACAGGCATTAGCATGGAGGAGTTCTCTGGTGGAATGAAGCCAGGTCTTAAGCCTCTCAGTAGGACACTATATCTGTCGGAAGAGCTATAAAACATATCCTTATGTTGTGGCCCCTTCTTTACGAAGATTTTTCCTACCCGAGCATCCTGAAATAGAGTGATATTCCATTCCATCTTCCTAGGGTAGCTTGCATGAGCGTACCGTGACAAAGGAAGGCAGCGAGCGATATCGGGTATAAAAAAAGATCTATCTTGCTGGTCAACTACCCTATCTTCCATCCTTGGCCTAGGCTGAGAGGCTCTCTCAAAGGCGTCATCGAATAGGAATAAGGGTTTCTTGTGAATTACAGCATCAGCTGATTCTGAAGGCTGTCCGTTCATCAAACACATCAAAGTTTCATTGTCCTGAGAAATCAATATAGCCTGACGGGAGGCCGGTAGATCATACTGAGGGTAATGGACATGAGACAGATCTTCTTTGTATTCAGACTCTGTAAGGGTTCCCACAAAATGTACGTAATCTGGATCTTCATTGACTTCAACTGCATCAACAAACAGATGAAAATTAGTCCAAGACAAAGATTCTGTTTTTAAAACATAAAACATTAGAGTGCGCAACCTCAGACTGCGCTGACATGATTTGTGCAACCTCAGACTGCGCTGACATGATTTGTGCAACCTCAGATTGCGCTGACATGACTTGCGCAACATCAGTTTGCGCATCATAAAATGATGCGCAAAGCAATGGTTTGTGCTGATATCTGTGCAACTTAATTGTTTGCGCTGACTTCCTGTCAGCACAAATCAACAATTTGCGCAAGAATGCAGCCTTCATAAAAATGAAGAACTGATAGTTGATGCAACCGAAACCCTAAAAAGGGTGGCGCAATATGAACTTATCTCTAAAAAGAGATGAGTTTCAAGGGAGTCGAATCACCCTAAGAAGGGGTTTTTCGATCGGTTCAACTACCTCTCAGAGCAGGGTGTGTGGATTCGTGTCGGGAAGCTCGCCGTGCAACCCTGTCAGAAGACTCGGCCGGAGCTTTTCCCTTCGCGGCGGCGGAAGCGGCAGCATTTGATCGTCGTGGGGCCATGACAATCGTCGGAGGAGGAGAACAGTGAAGGTTTTCTTCTCAAAAAGCTCGAAAGATTGCAAAGTAAAGAATTGAAAACGAAAAGAGGGGTATTTATAGTTTTTGAAATACAAAACGGATGCCTCGGATTGCGCCTAAACTTGTGGTCTATTCGCTTTACGCAGACAGCTCATCATATTGCGCAAAATGATTCAACATTCAAAAATTCAAAGTATTTTAAAATTTTGATTATAATCAACTTTCGAAAACTTTGAAGGGGGTCTTGTAGGTCCTAAAAAATCAAGTTGCATCAATCAACAAAGTCAAAAATTCAAGATATTCATCATTTTGATGAGTTGCGCAGACAATAGATTGCGCAGACATCACTTTGCGCAGGTTGGTTTGCGCATGTTCCTAACTGCGCAGGCTGACATGGCAGAAGTCATCATTGACTGAATCAAATCAGATCTTCCTGACAGCTGACAACACGAATAACGAGGAGACTATTCATTTTTGACGCCGCACAGTGCTCGAGGGCGGCTGACAGGTGGCAGCGCAATCCGTGGTTGCGCAAACCATTCATGCGCCATCCGTGGTTGCGCAAACCATTCATGCGCAGTCTGAGTCTGTGCAAACCAAAGTCTGCGCAGTTTACTTTGCGCATTCTACCAACATAACTGACCAATTACATGTGGCATTCATGCCATCAATTGCTCATTACGTGGCAACTGTCTATGCACGATCATGTGCATTTCAATCAAATAATGCCATGTGTCTCAGATAGTTGGCCCACGATCCAATAACTGCCTGCGCAGTCCAGTGCTGCGCAAACCAGTTACTGCGCAAATCAGCTTGCGCAGTCCAAAATAACTGAAAGTTAGTTATTTTCAGAACTCTATAAATAGAGTTTCAAGTCTTCATTTCAAGGGGATCAAGATCAGAGATCAGAAATCAGAGAGTTCAGGAGTTCTTGCCAAAGTGCTGCTGCATTCTTCCGAGACTTTTGTCTTCAACTTCAGAGGCTTTTGCCTTCAATTTCCAGAGTTGTTTTCAACTTCAAAGGCTTCGTCTTCAAAGTTCACATCGTCCAAGGGATAAAGCAATCGTCATCAAGATTGGATTCCTATAGTTGTAATTTTCCCAGAATTCTTTTAATCTTTATTACAGTTTGTATCAATAAAGTTTTATACTTTTGTTTTTGCAAACAATTCCGTGAACATTTGTGGAAAACAGTCGAATGCTATGTTGATGATATTGCCGTCAAAAGTCGACAAAAGGAGGATCATATCCAAGATTTGAAGACTATATTTGATCTAATGCGTAAGCATCAATTAAAGATGAACCCTACTAAGTCCTTCTTAGGCGTCTCTAGTGGTAAATTTCTCGGCTTCGTCATTACCTCTAAAGGTATACACGTGGATCCCGAGAAGATCAAAGCCATCCAAGAGATGCGTCCTCCACGCACCTTAAAAGAGCTACGAGAATTTCAAGGAAGAATCGCTTATATCAGGAGATTCATCTCTAATTTATCAGGACGCTGCAGACCATTCAACAAACTTATGAAGAAAGGTGTCTCTTTTGTCTGGAATGATGAATGTCAGAAAGCATTCGATGATATAAAACAATATCTAATGAGCCCTCTAGTGTTGGAACCTTCCGTCGCAGGAATACTGTTCCTCCTCTATACTCGAGCAATGAGTCATTCATAGGGAGGCTCAACTTCTGTTGTCTCATCTTCGGGTTCTGAAGGAAAGTGCTGAATAACAATTTTCTTCTTTGACCTCTTCGATGGAGCTGGATCATCCTCTGCAACAAAGGTCTTCAGATTGAAACTCGGTCTGAAAGTGCTCGACGACACATAGAAACGTGCATATGTATAAAGCATCTTTGGCCCCGAGCTAGACAAAGGATTAGGCATAGAGAATACGACCTTTGTATCTCTAGCTGCAAAATATCTCCAAGCTCGAGCTCCGTCAATGAGTCCTCCGCGAGCAGATAAACAAGTAGTGGCGTTCCCAACATGGAGTTGGTCATATCCGAATTGTCTGGCAAATCGACTTGGTAAATATGGCTCCAGATATGCCATTTCTTTGTGACGATATACCAGATGAGAAGGTCGGATCCTCTGTAACCATTGGAAGGCTACATCATCTAGTCGGTTTCCCATATCTCCGTCCATTATATTTAAGGGCATACTCTCATAGCCCGATGGTGGAGGGACACATTGGATCGACCAATGTGACGCCCTATTCAATACATTTCTGCATTCTGGGAGGGTGTGAACCTTTCAGAACGTCTCTCCAGAGTACCTCTCCAGAAAAAGACTGCCACTCCAGAAAAAGACTGCCACTCCCTCCTGCCCCTGGAGGTATCAGACCATCATGATGAAGGAGAAGCCAACCATATAAAAATGTGAAAGGCATCTCTATCCTTGGGAATTCTTCAGTCATCAGCCTCTGAGCAGACAGCATGGTAGTTACAAAATTTCGAAGACCTGCATTTAGTCTGTAGGTCATCGCTGATAATAAGTCCAGCCTGTAACCATACACAAGGCGTACCGCTACAAAGATAACACCTCTGTGTATTCTGTCCAAAGAACTGAAGCCGGGAACGATGAATCTCCTTAACCACAGAGATAGAAATCCGGCCAAGTGACCGTTCCTTGACAGATCCTTGCCACTCTGCCGCACATAAGAGCTGAAAGTGGTTCCAGCTTTGAACTCGTACCAATCTTCAGTAATGGTGAAATCCTTGCAGTCGTATTTCTCCAGCAAATAAGTGATCTCACTCTCAGAGAGAGGCTTGAAGTTGCTAATCTGATAATACCTCTTTTCATTTATTTTCTTATCATCCTTTTCACGGTTCATGAAAAGGTAGGACATCCACTTCTGAATGTGGTTGCCAGCTTCATCCTTGGAACCCTTGTAATATAGGGTGCATGTGCCAAAATGGCACATCATCTCTTCAAATAGATGGACCATCTCTGGGTTCTTCTCTGACAGAAAGTTCAGTTCCTCTGTCGTAGGAACATACTCCTTATACGGCAGCGAGCCTGAAGGCAGGTGTGAGATGTATTCCATCTCATGAAGGGCGAAGCCCATCTCTCCTTTTGGAGTCATAAAAGTCGCCGTCCTGTGGTTGTATCTCTCAACTAAAGCCAGGAATAGGAAGGGGTTGGGTTTAAAGCCGTAAGATGAGTTGACGACAGCATCATAAAGATTAAGGGTGCGTTTGGTTACGGTTTTAAACTTAAATTTCTGAGTTTAAAATGAAAAACCATGAGACATAACGTTTGGTTACACTTTTCAGAATGTGAAGTTTGGAAAAAAAATTGGGAGTTCCAATGTTTTAACTTAGCTTTCACAAAGCTACTAAAACCTATTTTCAGAGAGTACTTTCTTACACTGCAGAGGGTCCCACACCCCACCCCTCCGCCCAACACTCTCTCTCTCTCTCTCCATCCAGAAATTTTTTTTCTCATTAGAGCAGCGCCGAAGTTCCTCTTCCCAAAACACTAACCCTACACCTCGTACCCAAAACTGTAACCTCCCGTGGAGGACGAAGACGAACACCTCGTCACCGGCGTCGCCGGCATCATCGGCGCCTATGCCTGCTGGCTGGAGAAGTCACTGCGGACACCGCTGGCTTCATCGACACCCCGATTTAGGAATAGATCTGAGTCGAGATGACACCGACTGGCCAGAGAAGTCACTGCGGACACGGTTGAAAAATTGGTCACAGTTGGGAAAAAAATTAATAGTAAAAAAAAAGTTTTGCCAAACACATTTTTCAACTTTTATGTTTTAAAATCATTTTCAAATAAAACTAACCAAACGCAAACTCAAAATCTCACTACTCAGAAAACAACTTTATAACTTACTTTCATAAAACTATTTTTAGAAAAAATTTTCAGAAAGCATATCCAAACGGACCCTAATCTTCTTCAACTCAGTTCCAAAATTTTCCAAAGCCCAATGGACCAAAGTCTTCCATCTCACATTCTCCTGATTCATTAGGCCATTCATTCTCGGCGTTGAATCGGTCGGATAGAATGCATTCCGGTTTGACATAAATTCATTTATGAATATGGGCATCCTGAAGGGCATCACTATGGATGAGTCTTCTGGTGGTATACATCCAGGTTTCAGACCCCGAAACACTGATACATGATCCTCCGGGGTACTGAAAAATCCCTCTTTTCTGTAAATAATACGACTTGCTTTCGCCTGCTGATATTCAGTCAAATACCAAGACATCTTTCTCGGATAGCTGGCATGCATAAGTCTCATGATTGACAAGCCCCGAGAAACCTTTGGCCAATACATGGGTTGTTTCACATCCCCCTCAAAGCAGAAGCACACCTTCTCCCTAATGCCCTTTGGCTGAGATTTTTGTGCTATAGCATCTCCGAACAAGAATGCTGGTTTCTTATGGGATACCAGATCTAGACTTTGGAAAGGTTGTCCATTCATCAAGCAGAGTAAAGTTGTGTGGTCTTGATTAGCCAACAGTGATAGTCTTGCTTCAGGAAGATCAAAATGAGGGAATGTTATATGAGATAGATCATGCTTAAATGAAATACTCAAGCACCCCTCAAAATCTGCTTCTTCGCTTCGGATGTTCACTACAGAAAATGACAAGAAGATAAAGTCAGATATACCTATGTCTATGCGTGTATTACAGTATTTGAAGAAAAATTTAAAAGTCACGCAGACTCCACATGGATATATTACTGTGACATGCTGAGTGATTTATTCACGTGGATGATTAATTCACGCAAAGTTCGGACATATTAGGATGAAAGTCACGCATCATTTGCCAGAATCACATTTAAATGGAAATGACAAAAAAACACGTTGACAGATCAAGACTAATCTATCCAGAAGATGACTCTCAGAAGCCTGCATGTATAATTCAACATTGACATCTCTGTCAACATGTGAAAAATCACGCAGCGTCATCCTGAAAGCTGCATGACTATTTCAATATGGACATTTCTGCCAACGTGAAAAGTCACGCAGAATCATAAGAACCATGCTCCTTTACACAGAGCTTCGTAAACACGAAGATGTGAAGTATGGCCGACCCTAAAGAGGGGGCATACTTTATTAAATATCCTTTGCCCTAAGGAGGGGGGATATATTTCTGAAGTTTAATATCTTAAGATCCTAAAAAATTCTATGTGGAGTTCATCTTCATCGTCTTCGACAGATTGTGTTCTTCCATCACTTACGATGCATAGGAGCTCGCGGGACTTCTTGTCGAGGAAGTCTGTCAGTTGTGGCACGCGACGAAGTCGCAAGGGCTTTCCCCTTGGCCTGAGCATCAGCTTTTTTGGGAGCCATTGCTGCTAAAAAAGTAGAAGAAGAAGTCGGAGAGGAAGGAGTTCGTCGGGGAAGATGAAGTTCTCTTCTGTGGGTTCTCTCTTTCAAAACGTAAGTAAAGAAAGAAAGAAGTAATCTATGGCTTATTTATAGGCTCATAAAGAATTCTAAATGACGGTCAAGTCATTATTGCCTCGATATTTGGAGATTTGCACGGGATCCTAACAGCACAGAATCCCAACAGTCTAAACATCTCGGAGTAAATCTCTCATTTTGAAGTCATCTCAGCGTGACTAAATCCATTTTATCATCTCTATTTTCAAAGTATTTCGAAATAATTTATCATTTTTCGAAAACTTTGAAGGGGGTTTTGTAGGCCTAAAAAATGAAAGTCACGCTGAGTTGATCAAGACAGAGTCAAAAGTCACGCTCAGTTGATCCAGACAATATAAACAAATCACGCTGGGAGACAGCTCATCATTTGCCAAAGAGTAATTATGACTGACAATACGACAGTCGAAGAATATCTCTTCGTATGCCACGTATACACAGAATTCGAGAGATCATCGCCGTCTATCGCGTGATTTTCGAAATCTTCTTCAGCAAGACTCAGCCTTCGTCGAGTTAGCGTACCAAAAGGGTTTCTTGTCATTTAATACGACTGACAAAGCAATCACTGTCAGAGATTTTATGTCAGTCGAGACATGCCGAATCAAGACAACTGGCAGTTCTATCTTAAGTCTGCGTGTATTTGTGATCTTCATCTCAAGTTTACGTGGATTCTGAAGTTTTCTTCCTCAAGTTTGCGTGGATTTTGAAGTTCTTTACCTCGAAGTCTGCGTGGATCCTGAAGCTTCCTGCCCCAAGTTTGCGTGGATTTTGAAGCTTTCTACACCGAGTTCGCGTGGATTTCGTCTTCAACAAGTCTGCGTGGATTTCATCAAATTGGAGTACGTGGCAGCCATGCCACTGATCTCTCGCCTGCGTGTCCTGTAACTTGCACACGACTCATGCATGATTGCCATGTGTCCAACAGTTACAGGCCACGTCCAGTAACTGCTCATAACCTTGCGTATGTTAAATCCTGCGTGATTTTTAACTAGGCATAGGCTGTGAAGACAGTTATCTTTTCAGTTATTATTTTTGACTCTATAAATAGAGTTCTTTTTCTCATTCATTGTACAGATACACTGATATCTACTGTCAAAATTTTGAGAGCTTTTCTTCTTCACATAGTCCAAAGGATAAAGCGATCGTCTTCTAGATCGGATTCCCACAGTTGTAATTTTCCCAGAAACACAACAAATAAAGAGAATTTCTTTATGGAAAACAGCATGTTCATGCTGCAAGAGGAGAGGAGCGCATGTCCTGGCATGCCTGGAGGTAGCCTGAAGCAGGCTTGTCGGAAGCGTTCGATGAACACCCGAACCGTTTCTTTCTACTTCTGGCGTATCTCTATGAGAGATGCCATCGTCATGTCCTTCCCGCCGTCGTAGAAGCGATCGAGGAAGAGGCACGTAAATTCGTCGAAGGACGATATAGAATTGTCGGGAAGGCTGCAGTACCAGTCATACGCCACCCCTTTTAGGGCCCCAACAAAGATGCTGGTGAGGAGCACGTCCTCCTTTGGAAGATGCCCCGTTTGTGACTGAAAGTATGTCAGGTATCGACGCAGAGAGTCCTTCCCATCGTATGGTGTGAGTGTTTGTGGTTTATATTTTGGAGGATAAACCACTTTGTTCCACTCGAGGGGATAAGGCTGGGAAATGCCCATCTTCTGGCGCTCCTCTTGCCTGTTTTTGGACTCGAAGCGCTCCCGCAGGTCCTTGATCATTTCGACCACATCCTCCGTGGAGCTAGGAGTCGGGGAAGGTGGCACTATTTGGAGTGGAGCGTTTGAGGGTTCCGACGTCCGAGGTGCTTCTGTGTCGGAAGGTGCCCGTTGAAGGGGTACACTCGACTCCCCATTAATTCCTGGGTCGGGACCGGTTGAAGATGTTCTGGACAAGGCCGACCGAATATCAAATACTGTTGGAGTCAGCGCTTGCATAGAGGCGAAGAGGGTTTTGAGTCCTCCCTCTAATGAGTCTATGCGCTGAACAATGTCCTGCGGTGGCGCATCAGACTCGACATCATCCCCAGCCATGTATACTATCCTGACACGGCCAGGAGTGGATGGATTGGTTGAGGCTTCACTCTCGGCCTCACTTTCATGTGGGGGAGTCACCTCTCCTTGGCCACCCCCAGCCACATTCTGGAGGTCATTCTCGACGGGCGCATCTGCCAGGGCCTGATTGTCCTCAGCTCCGTCTTGAAGGGCCTCTTCGTCTCTATCCCCAGCTGTGTCCTGGGGGACATCCTCGTTTCGAGGTGCTTCTGGGAGGCTGACTTTGCCCCGACGATGAAGATCCGCCGCAGCTGTGCTTTGGACATCTTCGTCTTCGGAAGGAAGCTCAACAAGGGTCTGACTACCCCCAGCTTCCTACAAGAACTTCTTCTTCGACCTAGTGCCTTCGAACACCCCAGAGGTCGAGACTGCTGCCTTGGTTCTCCTTGATTGGCTTTTGCCGGTCACCTGCCGGAAAGATGAGGAGTTGGAGACCACATTGCATGAAGCAACTCTTGGCTCCTCTTCTGTTGACACCTTCTTCCCAAGGCGATGTCGGAGGGGTGTCGATGACTGCAGTCGCTGGAAGACTGACTGCCTTGGTGGTACTGCCGTCTTGCCACAGCAGTTGATAGTGACCACCGTACAAGTATGCCCCGTGGGAGGCTCATCGTGCTTGTTGGTCGACTCTCCTGACCGGCGCTTGTGAGTGATCACATTACGCAGGTCGTTGGAGGAGAGTGCTACCTTCACACCCCCTTCAGGCGCATGGCAAGGCCAAACGCCGGGGCGGACAGGTGAGTGCTGTGCCCCCTGATCTAATACCAAGCAGGCATCATAATCAGTAGTGGGGGAACAACATCATTTGAAGTGACTTGAACAGACCTCAAACGCACAACCAGAGGAGGCGCGGGAGTTCAAGACTACTGAATTTGCCGCACTCGATTTGGTTATGCACGCAGTAGATGTGCCCAAGTGAGATGAGGACTTTGAAGATCGACTCGTCTTTGGTACCGAAGCACCTGAGTCGACCTTGTACAGCTTGCCATCGGCAGCGCGCGTGATTGTGAGCACGTGCCTCTGGCCTGCTGCTGGCATAGCACGCTTGTGGCGCATGGCCCGTGCCGCCTTGGATTTCTTTATACTAGCCCGCTGGGGCGCATAGTACTCAGCATCCAAATTCTTCTCGCCATTACAGCGAGTGAGTCTGTCAAAGACAGAGACTTTTTGTAACGCATCAGAGGTGATGCACGGGGCTTTGGCTGTGCCCCTGCTCCGTCGACGCATCTTCCTCACCTGAGAGGGAGATGGCTGGGGAACGTGGTCAGCCGCACGTTTCCCCGAGAGATGCGCTGCATCAGCGGGCGCACCTTGGTTGCTGAGAACGTCAGCAGGAAGGGAGGGCTGGATTGGCGCATCCCCTTTAGTGGTGGTGCCCGAGGCGTCGACCTTGCGCACCCAGACACGGCGGGTCTTCTTCGGCTTCGGCAGCCGCTTCGAAGGACTCACGCTTCCTTCAGAAATGAACTCCTCGTACGCCTGTTGATTGAGGCGCACAACCAGCGTCTTGTGGGAGGAGCCCACCTTCACGTCGTCGGCCTGTGACACGACTTTATCGGAAGAGAAGAAAGAAGTCCCCAGCAGGATCGCCAGCTTGTTTGCCATTAAAATCGTTTGATTGCAAATCTTAATACAAACAGAACAGTATTACAATATAGGACTTAGATATAGTCCTAGGAGTACACTTTTGTTTAATCTGGGTCCTAAGTGCCAATGAAGCGAGTGGTAATGCGTTGACTTCGTTGACGGGCTGACGACGGTTATCGGTTCTCTGAAGGTGTAGATTGCTCTGGGTGCTGGAGCTGGCTGAGAGAAGGAAGACGTTGAGTGTCTGTATCTGTCTCTCTGGTGATATCTGTCTGGATTGTTCGTATATGTCTCTCTGTGTGTGTGTCAGAAGGAAATGGTCCCTCTATTTATAGCTGGGGAGGTTGGCTGCTCATGCGCGCATATGTAGGATGCGCCGGTGCGTGGAGATGCCACGTAGAGATTGCTGATAGAGGCGCATGGATGATGCGCCCTACTCGCGGAGTTGAATTCTTCATACTGCTGTTGTGAGCCGGCACGTAGCAGAGGAGAAGATCTTTCTGTTACTGAGATCTTGGATGAGTTGAGTCAAAGGACACGTATCGTCGACCCATGGCTCGGAGATCTCTGATTTGGTGGAGGGATGATTTGGTGGGATACGCCTTGGATTGGGCGCATGATAAGATTTTGGCTCATGACCTTTAGGAGTCACGAGCCGTTCTGGGTGCATGGCTTTTGAGGCGCATGCGAGCGACTTTTCTTCTGTCTTTCGGGATCAGAGATCAGTCTGGGGCGCATGGCTTTTGAGGCGCATGCAAAGCTTCAACTGGAGATTCTTCTTCTGTCTTTAGAGATCAGTGAAGGGTCTGAGGCGCATGGCTTTCGAGGCACATGCAGGTTTGGGCGCATGGCCGCGGAGGCGCATGCGGGTTTAGGCGCATGGCCGCGGAGGCGCATGCGGGTGGTCGAGCGACCACGTGGCAGTAGCCGTCGGGATAGAGTCATGATGACGCTGACGTTGTGGACGCTTCGTTTTCTGTAAAAGCTGTCAACCGTTCAGGCTTGGGGAGGCGTGCTGCCAACTCTGTCAGTTCAGCATTTAATGTTGGTGACATTCGATGGACAGCTGAGTGGGCGCGTCGGTTGACGTTCTACTAGGCGTATGGGGACATATGGGGGCGCATCCTCTGTGATGCGCTCGGTACAGGGCGCATCTGTTTGATGTTTGAAGAGGTGTGATGCGCTATCCAACCGGCGCATCCGACACGTCTTTAATGATGCGGCTGTTTCGCTTCTCGAGTGCTTTTAATAGCCGTTTGACTGAAGTCGAGACGTCTGGTTCATCCATTTAATGTGAGTTCATTGCACGAAATTCGGAGAGCCATCCACTTGGCGCATGGGTTTGATCTGCCCGACCTATAAATAGTGGCATGGAGAGAAGGTTGGCCTCTCATTCCCTCACGTCTTTCCAATATGAACTCGGGTTCTCGGGCGCATTCTGTTGACGAAGTGCTCCCGAGGGTGAAGATGAGACGCCATGTCGTCATTGATGCTCTTGAATGTGACTGTTACATCCAAAAGACGGAGTCGAGGGCTTCTGAGGCAGGCGGAAGGTGCTTGTTGCATCCAAAGATAGGGATGCTCGGGCCTCGTCTCCGTTGTTCCGGAAGAGCCGTAGATCGGAATGGCGGTCCTAGGCTCTCTCTTCCTTCAAAGTGGGTGTCGCCCACTCTGAAAGCTGCTCCTTTAGCCGTATTTCGATCACGGTCTTCCTTGGCCTTTGGAGGCTCTTTCGAAGCCTCCCCTGGCTACAGATTTGCGGTGCTCTTCTCTTCCTTGGTTACAGCCAGAGGATTAAATGCTTTGTGTAATCGAAGCACTTATCAGGTGAGCCTGGCTGGAAGAGCGGCACATAACTGGGCTGCTGAAGGGATGCACATAACTGAGCTGGATGTACATAACTGAGCTGCTGAAGAGATGGTGGGATACGCCTGGTTGGAGGCGCATGGTATCTGCTGCGCTTAACTGGCAGCGCATGGTGACTGCTGCGCCTATCTGGAGGCGCGTGGTGGCCGCTGGCTGTAGACTTAGAATCTTTTCTTTGTAGAAATTCTCCTTTGTACAATGTTTTCTAGACATGTAATAGACTTATATATATATAAATAAAAAGTCCTTCTTCAGATGTCTACGGCTATTGATCTTGCTGTGAAGTGTCCTGTTCCTGGTGCCTGTAGTGTCTGGCGCATGGTCTTTCTGGTTGTGAAATTCCATGCTTCTACAAGGATATATTTTGAAGGTACTCAATCACAGTTAGGACCCTTGAGAGATTCCCGGGACGACCCTTGAGAATCATATTTAACTTCGATTTGAAAACTCTTTTTCCTTGGTTGATTTATCTATACTTTCTGCTATTGAATTTGATTTTGATGGATTATTATTGAATTTGAGTTTGTATTTATTGATTTTGAAGGATGATTATTGAATTTTAAATTTTGATGATAGCTGTTGCATCCGAGTTTGTATTTTCATGGATTTTTGTTCATTTTTGGATTTTGATGTTCGTTGATAAATTTGAATTGATTTTTGAGTATTCATTGTTGATTTAAATTAATTTTGTCAAGATAAAATTATATGGGCTAGGTCATCTAAGTTATGGAGTCTAATCTTCTACAGTCATATTAGCCAGCATGGTGAGGACATATAGTTTGACTTGGATATATCTCTCGGGTGTGGGAATTTAAGGTTTTCGCAGCCAAGCTAGCGGCATCGCAAAAATGTTAAATACCATAATTTTAGAGGTATGTGCCTAGTCGAGGACTCTGTGATTATCGTAGCCTTGCTTACTAGTATGACGAGGATTTAGTGTACCATGATTTTGGACAGACGCATATGATTATCAGATTGTACCTTAAATGTTTTCGAAAACATGTTTTCTCTACTTTTGTTTCTGTCCTTAAAAAAAATTAATTGTTTTGTTTTGTTTGCTCCTCATTATTTAACTTAAGAGTAGGTTTGTCTGTTTTTATAAACCTTTGCGTAACTTCTTGCTATGAGTTTCTTCTTAATACAATGAATCGATAATTTTGCTAGACTTTATCTTGGATTTGATAATTTAGCTCTGGATTTCAAAATAGTTCTTCTTTAAATAGATAAGCAAAATAGATTTTATCGTTATTTCTTTCTTGCTATTATTCTTGTATTAAATAATAATAATAAAACTGCCTTGATTACATCAATCGCCTACTTTGCAATCTTGGTAGAATTCTAAATGTTGCTCTTGATATAGAATTTGGTTTTTATATTTGGTCATGTGAATATAGATATAGTGGACACAAACACTTTGCCTGACATGTATGCATGCTACACTTGATTTTCCACCTGTCTAAATACACGTTAATATGTTATTGATGTTTAAATTGTCAAACCCCAATATTTCTGGTTCTCTGCTTTTCCATGTTTAAATTCGTAATTTAAATATAAATTTCATGTTATTTGCAATGTTTACACACACACCATCTTTATATATATATATGTATAAGGTTAGCCATGCATGTTATGAGTGAATAAGTTGCGTATTGTAGATTGTTTAACCAAAATGCCATGATTAGTGTAACTTGATAGCTGTTGTTTTGGAACCCAATTTCTCATATACAATTTCATATGTATTCACGTACACACACGCCTACTATCTAACCATATGAACATGTCCCTATACGCATAATGCTAGTTTTTCCCTCTCTAACGCTCTGTATATATTGTGATTGAATTTCCATGCAATTGACTTTTATTCCTTAACTAGTGATTTTGATTTTTCCTTGAATAGTACCATTTTTCAGATAATTGGTAGTTACCTTCATTTTATTTTTGATGAGTACCAGTTTTCATATAGGATGGTAGACTGCCTTACAGTTTTGATGGTTTGTTGTCTCTGTAACTTTTTTGTTTCGCACCCTAGATTGCTTGTGTGTTTGATACCCTATAACCATTTTGGTTAGCATGACTAGTGTACCTATATGAGACTTACTACCACCGTATGCCATGACCCTGTATGTCGTCCTTTTGATCACATGATTTGTTTTAATCTGGGACTTTGATTTTGAGGGTTTGACCTAGAGGGAGTATGGACATTTTAATTTCGAGGACGAAATTTTTATAAGGTGGGTAGGATGTGAGCACCCTGAATTTCGGGTTGATTTTTTTTTTATTATTTATTTTCTGATTGATTTTAATTTCAATAAATATTTTATTCTATTTATTTATCTTTAAGTGTACTTTCCCGTGCCATTGATATTTGGAGTATCAGGGATGTTCAATTCTGGAAATCTTCTTCACGAGTTTTGGAGTGGACAGGATTACCTTCATGATGGTATATAGTGTCCCACTTAAACTTGTTCCCTTGTGCTCTTTTTGCTTCGCTGAACTTTGGGTCGAATTAGACCATTGATTATTAATTATTTTTCCCACTCTTTTCCTTGATCATTATTAGCACGTTACCGTGACTTTTAATTTGGGAGCGCAAGACTAGTCAGTTTCTTGAAACCAACTTCTCATTGATGATCTACTCGAGACGCTCGTCACCCATGACCTTCGTTTCCCACTCAGACATGTCATTTTGTGCTCCATTTGCTTCGCACAACTTTCCTGACGCGTGACCCGATTTTATTTCACTCTACGGCGTCACATTTATTTTCCAACTTGATTTGTGGGTCCCCTGTCGACCAAAACCTGTCAGCCCCAATTATGAACATGGCCCACATTGAGCCTACTAACCGTCCGCCACTTGTGTTCCATTTATTGGAATCTCCATGTGCTACTTATTTGCCCATGATCATCAACGCCTATTTTTAATTCGGTTTTTGCACAATGTCCAGTTTTGATCCAATCCGGCTCCACCGAGTCCAGCCTAGCTCCATGTTACTCTCCATCGTGATGCCTCATATTTTTCTTGCCCAAAAATATTAGTACTCATTCTACCCATTTCTAAATATTTATTGGAAATTATAATTATTTAATTTCCATTGGAATGAACAATTCTCTCTAATTAATTTTTAGCCTTTGATTTCTCCAATTAAATCCTCACCACCCATTCCCTCACTCCCACACTCATGTTGGCCGGCCCTAAATAATTGGAGAGAATCTTTTTCTCTCTTTCACTTCATTGATTGCTATCCTCTCTCTCTCTCTCTCTCCTTCCTTATTCTTTCTCCATTTCAAAACCAACAAAAACTACCACAGCAGCTATTACACCATGTCCCTACACCCCGACCACTCCTCCTTGGCTGGCCGACCCTGGCCTTCCCCCACCTGGCCGTCGGCCGACCTCCACAGCAGCCCACCTTTCCTCATCCATCTCCTCACTCCTCCCTCATACTCCTTCCCACCTCCATCACCATGTGAACCATCACCATCTCCACTCCATCCATCCATCCACACCATGGCCCGACCACCACCCCCTCACATGGCCGGACCACCCGCTCCGCCGCCATGCACCCTGGCCGCGCCGGCCACCACCGAGGCGCGCGACACAGCAGCAGCGCTGCACCATTGCAGACGCGCACACGCGCGCGCACGGGCCGCCGTCGTGCGCCGCCGCGTGGGCCACCGTGGCTCACCGTGGGTGCGCCCCACTCCGGCGAGTCTTCCCCTGACGGCCACCGTCCTCCGGGACGCGCCGTCGAGGCGATTCGTGCGTTTTGAATGACGTCCCGTCGTGACGCGCGCGAAATCGAGTTCATTTTGGCGCTCCGTCGCAGCGACTTTGTGTACATTTTTCCGGAGATTCGACCGTTGGATCGGCGATTTCTTTGCTCCGTCAAAATCTCGGTATATCCACCTTCATCACTGTCAATTTTCGTCCGTTAATTTTATCGTTTGATACATCAAAACCGGCCACCAAGTTGACCGTTTAAATTGTATTAAATTTGGACAGTTTTGCGGGGCCAACTTCGTCAGCTTGTATCTCCTCTACCGTAGCTCTGTTTGGCGTGCTACCAGTTCCTGTGCGAAGCTGGTATAACCCTCTTACTACTCCTCCAGTTTCGTTTCATTGTGAGCTTGTTTGATTCGTTGAATTCGATGCCAAAGTTGGCTGTCCGAATTCGTAATTTCCAACTTGTAAAATTTTATTTTTGAACACGGGACTCCAGATTTCATTTTTGACACCACCATTAGACTTGTGGCATCGTTCTGGCATATTTTCATATAAAATTTGTTAGATTTGGAGAACGTGGGCCCGGGCACGTTTTTCGGTACAAAGCGGGTCCCACATTGTGGGTCAACAGGACTTTTTGACGCCGGCTCATCGGAATCCAATTCCGGATATACCGTTGAGTTCATATCGTCATTCTGGACTCGTTGACATATAATTTGCTAGGTTTTGGTGGACATTGGGTCCGGCACGCATTTCGGTGCAAGACGGATACCAATATCCGGGTCAACGTGTCATTTTGAGATCGGCTCATCGAAATCTAATTCCGGAGATACCGTTGAGTTTGTATCATCATTCTGGACTCATTGACAGGTAGTTTGCTGAGTTTTGAGAACTTGGGCTCCGGCACGCATTTCCGTGCAAACCGGAATTCCAAGTTCTGGTCAACGGGCCAAATTGAGATTGGGTCAACGGAATCCAATTCTGGAGATACCGTTGGGTTCATATCGTCATTCTGGTTTCGTGGACATATAATTTGTTATATTTTATAGAATTTTTTTTGCACATTTTTCGGTGCAAAACGGCTCCGACACGGACACCATTTTGACCCAAAATTACCTTTTTGCCCTTGTGTCCAAATTGGACCGTTGGGTAGGCTATCCTAGCTAATTTGACCATTCTGGACACGTTGGCGATGTTTATTTTATCGTCCGACAATATTTGTTGATAGTTTCTCTAAGTTTAGCCTTGTTATAATTAATTAATAATTAATTCATATAATGCTCGTATTTCGGGATTAGTACAACGAAACTGAGCTCAGTCAATTCCAGTGATCTCATATTGCTGAAATTGACAAGATGGACACGTGGAACACCATAATAAGATTATCAACCTTACCATTGATATTCTTATCTCGATTTGCGTGTCGTAAGTTTCGACGTACGAATAACGAAGTACACTTTATATTTTCAATAATTAGACTAGATTTGACCCTGTTTGACCAGAGTTGATCAGTTGACCCAAAGTCAACTGTAAGTCAACACTTGACCTAGTTTGACTAGATTATTGACCGGAGTTGACCTAGAGTCGTTTTGACTTAGAAGAACCTAGTATAAGATAGATTGCTTGTAGAGATTTATTAATTACTACTTGAACACCTTGTAACCTGTATTGCTTTAAATAGGACTCTGTGGCTTCAGTTGGACCCTCTATACTTATCAGCTCAGGACCGCAGGCGAGTACATTCACTGATAGTTTTCATTGTCTTGATATCTACTATATCCGATTCAGTCGTAGTGTTTTACTTAATTCCCGACACGACGGTTCACGGACTAGTATACGTCGGATCCTGTCATGAGATGTTATTCATGAACTTTCTTGGTATATGGGTATGAGATATTTTCGTGTTCCTGTACTTGTATAGCCATTGATTTGGGAGTGGGCTGGCCCCCTGCTCTCGAACCCTGTGTCATGATGTGCCATGTCCGGATCCGTGATACTATTCGGGGGATAGAGGGGAATTATTAGGGGTTATGTGATCAAAGCCTCCGTGTGTTACTATATATTGCTAGCGCCACCCTCACCTCACGTAGGGTGTAGCAGATACCCCGTGCCGGTTATCCAGGTTGGCCGATATGACCCTTTCCAGAGATTTTCGTGTGATTGCCGGGCCAAGTGGATAACCTTTCCGTGTTTTCCAGCCGATCATATTTCGCCCTAATAGTTCAAATCACTTTTTATTTATTTGTTGTCATATCTTACATTCCAGTTCACCTTTACTTACTGTACTTTCACCATGCTATGATTCATTTCTCATATGCTCTACCTGCCTTTTATACTGTACCATGATGATGGGACTAGGTTCTGTTCGAAAAAAGGGTTACAACCCTGGTCCTTGTTTGGTTTAAGGGTTGTAACTCGGCTTTCAAATGGTTCCCAAGTCGCCTATATTCTTTGTCTTGTATCTCATTATTACTGTCTCTTATAGTATTTCTCAATTCATATGGAACTGCTGTTGGTGTTTGTACTTGCTCATTTTTCTGACAGGATACGTTGACAAATTTTACAGATAGCTTGGAAATTGCCTGCTAGCCTAGAGGAGACCCATTAGAGGTTGTTAGTTAGCTATTCTCAGTTGTCTGGAGTTGTATTTATTTTATGTATTACTGTATTGAGTTTTTAGATGTATTTCCGGGTTTTTGTATCTTAGACACTTAGACTTCTATCTGCTGTATCTCTTTTCGATTTCATGTTTTATCCATCTTCCTTTATGCTCTACCATTAGATGTGATTAAGTTTATATTTTGCTATGTCACCCCCATTCGGGGAGTATAAACTGTTTAGTCTTATACTATTAGATGCATTGAGACCTAGGACAGTGTTCTACCGCCGACACTGCGGCGTAGGCTGGGCGTTGTTACGTTCTCGTGCCCTAACACTAGGGTGCGGGTCGTGACATAGCCGACCAAAGGCTTTGTACATAATTGGAAGAGTACTTTTTCCGATAGTGTCTAGCCAGACCTAGGTGTTTACATTAAGACACGCATCTGGGAAATTTTCTATTCATGAGAGGCCTTTGAATTTTTGCACTATGTTTTGGCATGACACGTCTATAAGACCATTGAACATGACAGGCAGTAAGGTTCAAAAATATATAAAGTATGCAAAGTTTAAAAGATACAACAAAATTGGTGCTAGCTCGTAGCTGATATGCGAGAAATCACTAAATTTAGTGGGATAATTTTAGTTAACTACATCACCAACAACAACAAAGCCTTTCTTCCAAATTTTTGGGGCCGATGCCCAAATCCATATCATTGAATCTACTTTTCAGTTGTCAAGGGCCATTTCCTCTAACAGTTAACCATTGTTAACTAACTTGTTGTGGGTTTTACCTTTTAAAGTGAGAGAGAGCAGTCTTTTTTTTTTTTTGAATGTGTGCGTGCCTAGTGGTGATTGGAGTGGAAGGGGACAGCTACAGCTAAATAAATCTTTATATGATTTAGCGCACTTATTGAATACAAAAAGGGATTGAAAATTTAAAACTAAACATCACAGTATCAACTTATGGAGCAGGAGGCAGAATATAGATAAAAGTCAAATATTGAGTATGATGTAAGTGTAGGAAGATCAACTGATCTGTTTCCCTGGTGATAGGAGAAAATGGAAAGTCAAATGTTGAGTATGATAAATGTTTTGTTTAATATTTTTCTAAGTAGTAGATGATACCTAAACTGCATAGATACCTATCTGTTGTCCAAAATCTTTAGGTAAATATGAAGGAGGTGGTTCTGGATGATGTCGATGTCTTGAACACGATCACATGTCATAGCTACCAAAATCATCTTCAATATGGTTGTCGGTGCCAGCAATCGAGACACATTTGCAAAGTATCCTTAATTTCCTCTCTCTTTCTCTTTTTTTGGTTCTTCTCTCCTCTCTCTCACAGTGACTATTCTCCATCTGCAGGATGTTTATGCATCCCGATGTGCCTACAAATCTGATAAAAATGCACCAGACTTTTGTACAGTCTATGTCGTACCAAAAGGCAAGGCAGTGGTAGTGCAATTGGCCAAAGTTGTGTGCCTAATATCGTAGCCTCCCCTGTCAAGCAACTGTCTTTAGGCCCTGGCCAGTTTCATGACCCTGATGATGTTATGAGTATCCAATTCTTAGTCTGATATTTTGGGTGTTTGTCGATATTAACAATCTTTAGATGCACTGGCAGAAGAGGCTTTCACAATTGCCTCAATTGTATAATAATGTGTTTAATGCAAAGTTATTTGATGCAGAGCAATGCAAGAGTTGAACATGGGCTCAGTTTAGCAGCTGCATCTTCAGTTTAAATTATCAATGCAGCGTGCAAGAAGTCTCATTATTTCTTTGTATTGCAATTCTTGCAGGGTGGTGACATGCAATCTGCCAAGAAGCTCTACAGCAACAATAGGAAGGCCAAGGCTGTGCCTTCTGCTGCTGCTGTTGCCAAGGACCCACAGAGCATTGCAGCAAAGGTGTGCTACTTTCTCACATGTTATTAACATAAATTTTTCGAATTATGGGGCTAACCTGAGATGATGATACACTTGTCCCAGAATCGAAGGGAGAGGATCAGCGACCGGCTCAAGGTCCTGCAGGAGCTCGTGCCAAATGGCACCAAGGTTGGCCCGTCTTTTTTTTCCTTTTCTCCAGACGGTAAGGCTTGGTGCTTGCATCTTGGACGACGATGCAGGTTCAAGCCACGGACATGCATCTTGATTAGCGGATACGCGTACTTCTCATATCTTCGTCTGACTGAATCTTCTGTTCGTCGTCCAGGTTGATCTCGTTACCATGTTAGAGAAAGCAATCAGCTATGTAAAGTTCCTCCAGTTGCAAGTGAAGGTGATGGCAAATTTCAACAAGGATGGATAATAATACCTGTTTCTTTCCGACTATGAGTTTAAATTTTTGACCTCGCAATGTAGGTATTAGCGACAGACGAATTCTGGCCAGCGCAAGGTGGGAAGGCACCGGAAGCCGCTCAAGTGAAGGAGGCGATCGACGCAATCTTATCTTCTCGTAGAGGAAAGAATTGAAACTCTGCAGAAGCAAGCTCCCCAAGGAAGAAGGCTCTAATTAGAGGAAGAAAAATATCAGTTGTTCGAAACTCTTATAATTCAGTTTCACTATGAAACTGAGCCCGCACGTGCTGGAATAGAGAAGGAAAAAAAAGCTATGAATAAGTTTTCTTTAGGTTCTTGCTTTTGTTCTTCATGAGAGCTATTCTTCAGCTATTGATAATATTGTCCATATTGTTTAGTTGTTATTCAAATGTTATATGTAATGGCTGAAACATGATATATGGTTTACTTACGAGTTGAATGCAGGTTCCTGGTTCGAAATATTTTTTAAAAAAATAAAAAATTGCATTTGCAACGGTTATAACTGTTACAATGAGTAGACAATAGTGACATTAAAATACAAGGTAGTCACAGTAATAATCGTGACAAAAAATAATTTGTAACATTAATAACCGTGACGAATGATAAATTTCTAACGGTAATTACTGTGACAAATTATATTTTTCTTACGGTTATTACTGTTATAAAAAAATATAATTCGTCACGGTTATTACCGTTACGAAATATTTACCACGCCCGAATCGCAACGGTTATTACCGTGACGAAAAATATTTGTCACGGTAATAACCGTGAGGAATCGTCTATTATGGTGTAGTGGGAAAAGCGTCAGGCAGCTGGAGTATACAAGCGTAATCGGGAGTTTGATGTATGCTACTACTGCCACAAGGCCTGACATAGCTTTCGCTGTGGGAATGCTGAGTCATTTCACGAGCAACCCAGGCATTGAGCACTGGAAAGCTGTGAAACGGGTTATAAGATATCTCAAGAAGACTCAAACATATGCACTGTACTACAGCGGAGATCCGCCGGTAGTGGAAGGCTTCAGTGATGCCAGTTGGTGCTCAGAAGTGGAGAGCGAGAGGTCCACAGGTGGATACATTTTCACAATGGATGGAGCTGCTATATCATGGAAATCGAAGAAGAAGACTATGCTCTCACGGTCATCCATGGAATCTGAGTTCTTTGTACTTGATACCGCAGCGAAGGAAGCAGAATGGGTTTGGGAGCTCATGTATGATCTTTCAATGGTTGGGGCGCAAATACCGGCGATACCGATATACTGCGACAATCAGGCGACTGCGGCGGTGGCATCAAATGACCTCTTCAACGGGATGAAGAGGACTGTGTGTAAGTCCCCTGAATTTTTAGGGTTTATTTTAAATTTTTTGAATGAATTATTTTCAATAAATATTCTATTATTTAAGTTGTTTTGATCATTAATGTTTCTTTTCGTAACTTTGACTTCTGGAGCGTCAGGGATGCCAATCTCTGGAAACTCTCTTTACGAGTTTTGTAGTAGACAAGATTATCTTCGTTTTGATATATCCTGTCCCACTTGAACTCGTTTTGTAAGCCCCTAGATTTCAAAAAAAATAGTTTTTATAATTTTCAATAGCATTTATATTAATTCAAATACGTATTTTGCGGCGTATTTCGTATTCTCTTGGTTTCCGGAATGCTTTAAAAATTTTCCTAACTTATAGATTTTCTCCTTGGCCGGCATACCGCCAGTATACCGGAGTATACTGATGGCATACCGTCCAGACAAATTTTCCATATTTTAGATATTTTTGATTTCAGATATTTTCATGAATAGTGTTTCCGATATTTTTGTGAATAGTATTTTGGATATTTTGATGAATAGTATTTAAGATATTTTCGTGAATAGTGTAGATACACTCTATTATCCAATTGATAATTGGTTTTGTTTGAATGGCCATGATTGACTAGACTTTTACATGGATCACGATCCGACGGCTAAGATTAATTCCCCCTTCTATATATACCATTTCACTTTCTCTCTCCTCTCTCTTTTCATTCTCTTCACTCTCTCTTCATTTCTTCTTCCCTTCTCTTCCCTTGGAGCTTGCCAAGAGCTTGGCCTTGAGGTCTAGACTGTGGTTTCGTATCCCTCTTGGTGGTGGAGTAGAAGATTAGGCTTAGAGCTTAACCTAGGCAAGTACATCTTGCTCAAAAGTGACATGACCATACTTTATTTTTATTTTCCATAGAAACTAAAGTTTTATTGGCCTATAATATGCTTCTTTAAATTGTTAACATGTTTAGTATATAGCACTTTTGGTTTTGATCGACAGTATTGCGTAGATCTGAGTTTCTAGATATAATTTTTGAGTATTTTGAGGTTTTGATCTATCAAATGTTTTGATTTGTAAAAACTAATAGTCCCATGTTGTAGGAAATTCAATTCTATTCAATTTTGACTTTTGAAAATCCGAATTTCGATTTAAAACGAAGTTTTTATGGCCGAAACAAGTTTTGAGTTCAAAAATCAACTTTCTGTGACGGTTCGGAAAATTCTTCGGAAATCCGCGGAAATCCGTCGGAAAATCCGAACTTGCACCACAAAACTTGCTGTGACGGATCGAAAAATCCGTCGATAATCTGCAGTAATCCGCCGGATGATCCGGTTAGCCTATTTTTGAATTTTTTATATATATTTTAATTGCTGTAAAAATCTGAGAAAAATTATATTTAAATACTATATTAATTTAGCTAATTTATTATAGTTTTTTCAGCATTTATAAGTACTTTTAGTATTTAAAAAAAAAGGAAAACAGAACTTATTTTCAGGATACATGTGTTTGCTGATTTTTAATAAATATCTATGAGGGTTTATAAATTCCAGAAAAATTAGTATAAAATTCTATAATTAACAAGGATCATTTTGGTACTTTATTTTATGTATAATTGAGCTTTTTGTCTATCTTAAAAATGGTTGGAACACAGTGTACAGTTTGATTTATTTATTGAATAGTTACGACTTGCAATGTTTTGTGTTGTTTTGAGTTATAGTCGTATTGGACCTCACCCTACTCTAGTGTAAAGACTCTAGAAAGTTAGTTTGGATATAGTGTCACCCCACATTGGACTTTTATGCTAGGTTCCCACTTGGCTAGTATCCAGTTAGGAGTCGTGTCACACCACTAGTGTAATCTTAATCATAACTTAGAGACTGAGTTTGTATATCATTTTGACAGGACATCGGACATCTATATCTTCATACTAGTATTCTTGCTTTGCTCGAGGCAAGTACATCTGCAAACTCATTTACTGTCTTTTAATGCTAGAATATGTATTAACCCTGTTAAAATACTGATCCTTGAGGTAGCAAGTTAAATCTTCACATGTTGTATTACTTTCAGTACCTGCCATGCTTAGGACAGTTCTTATATCTTCACATGTTTCTTACTAGTTCTCAGTACATGTTTCACTATGCTTTATATTGCTATCAGTTCCTACCATGCTTATACTGCTCCCAGTATCTTTCACATATTTTATATCGTTCTCGTATCTCTCACATGTTTTTACTGTTCTCGTATCTCTCACATGTTAGAATCTGGGTTATGGGAAAACTGATAGTTGAGTACGTGATCACGACCCCCTTCTCCATACGTATGTACCGAGCAAAGTTTCATTTTATATGAATACTGCGCCGTAGGCTTTATCTCAAAGCGGATTTGTGCGTATGTACATCTATCGCCTTATCACTTGTACGGAAGTATATTTTATTATGTGTTCCTGCACATTGTACACCCATTGACGATCACATACCTGCTCCAGTTTTAAACATTAGATATATATGTGTCACCTTGACAAATGTATTTTACCGTAATTCCAGTCATACCATGATTCCAGATATGCCATGTTTCCTATGTTACTATGATACTGTGATTCCAGTCATACCATGATTCTAGATATGCCATGTTCCCTATGTTACTATGATACCATGAGGCCATGTTTTCAGTATTTTCTGTTTTATAGACTTATCACACCATGTTTCTTATTGTACATCTCTTTCATTATATATTCAGTACTTTAGTTGTAGAGGTTGTACTTGCTCCCGTCCTGACAGGATAACATTGTAGGTATACTTTCTGAGGAGGAAATGCTATGTGATACATATTATGGCACCGATTTTGAGGACCTGGCCTTAGCTCCAGAAAAGGCCCCAGCGGGGAACCTTGCTTAGATATTTTTTTTTCTTTTGTTTTGAGACTTAGACTTTGTTTTGAACTTATATTTGGATACTGGACTTTGTCGCCAGTTAGATACTTTGAAAGTGTATTATTAAGTCTGTTATTGTTTACTTTCGCTTATAGATGATGTGTTGTGATGAACCTTTGAATGTGATATTAGAACTGTTAGCAGCTTAGATCCTTTATTGTCTATTCTTAGAACAGCTTACTACGCTTTAACCAAGCGTAGGCTGGACATGGCTCGGCCCGGTCCAATAATTTGGGTATCGGATCGTGACACTGTGCGGTTGAAGCACAGGACAGTACACGATCTCATCAAGAGGGGTGTTATTGTAGTGATTGATGTTCGAAGTCAGGAGAACCTGGCGGATCCGTCCACCAAGGGCCTCAAGCGCCAGCTGGTCGATGACACAGCTTATAAAATGGGCTTGAAGGCTTCTGATATTGTGTTATTACAATCCTACCATAAAGTTTTATGCTATTAGTTTAAAGAGAAATCTACTAGGCATCTAGCTTTTGGTTCAAGGAAGGACTATTAACCAGAATAATATCAAGAACGGTGGGTACTTGTCCTCTGTGACATGGAGAGGTTACGGACCTACAACCACTGTTTTTTACTGTTGTTTTCTGCGGAAAACGGATCCTGTGGGAAGGTTGGCTTAAATGCTTTAATGAGTTCTCAGGCAGAGTGAATGTCTGGAGTGCTTTACCGGAAGCACGGTAGTGCAGCACTACAAGGAGTGTAACTCCATGCTACAGTGAGATAACTTCACCATGAGGTTCCCAGGTAGGGGTAATGCCTCGGCTTTGCAAGCCAAGTCACAGCGGAGTAGCACCGCAAATAGGCAGGTAGCCTAATGTTGTATGATAATCGTAATAAAGAGAGGTAGACAGCACTACAAAGAGGACAATGTCCTCATGTTACAGTGGCATGACACCACGAAGAGGTACCAGATAGGGCAAAGCCTCGGCTTCGTAAGCCATGTCATAGCGGCGTAACACCGCACGGAAGTGCAAGGCTTCATGCTGGGTAGTTTGGCACTACAAAGAGGCTTGTGACCTCATGCTACAGTAGTATGACACTACGATGTGGTACCCAGGTGGGGTAAAGCCTCGGCTTTAAGCCATGTCATAGCGGCGCAGCACCGCAAAGAAGCGCAATGCTTCATTCCATGACTCTTTATAAAGAACTCACCTATAGTGTATGGACAGATATCAGGCCGTCTCTTAAGGGTAAACTTGTAGGCGTCCAAAAATTATACACTGAAACCAGGCGGGCACAAGGCCTTCAATGTGCAGCCAGAAGCACAGTTGATGTCATTATGTGAGTAGGAAGAATTGCAGTTATGATACATAGTTCAAGGCTTAGTCCATTCTTGTATCATGCTGTTATTTAACCTATGTGGGAAGATTCAAGTCGTAGCGACATCTCTTCTAATGCATGATGGGCAGTCACTGTGGGGAACGCTCAACCCATATATTGAGATATGTGGGAGATTGTTGGTATTTTTGCCTTTGGACTAGAAAACATAGTCCCACATCGGCTACACCAAATGGTGAGCAACTCAATATAATACATTGCTTGTGTTGAGGTGTGCACATGAGGTGTAGTGGGGCACAAGTTTGTGCCATGTGGGAGTATTTTTCTAGAAGGAAAAAGGATTAAATCCAACAAGGATGCAAGTTAATTTTTGTTGTACGGACTCGGACTCGGACACTGACTCCAGGATGTCTCGTGCATGCACGGGAGTGTTCGGGGGGTAGGCGTGGACTGGCACACTTCTATGCTGATTGTGGGATGATCTAAAATATCAAACTCTATTTTTGAGTATTGGTATTTGAGTCCCACATCGGATAGGAGAAGAGGTGAAGTCTCAAATCCACTCTATAAATAGAGCCCCTTGGCCTCCTTTGAAAGATGCACCAAGAAGAGAGTTAAGGGAGTCTATAGAGTCCAGGAAGCCCGTTCAAGTCTCAAATTTTGACTTACGAGCGTTCCAGAAGTTCTTCGTGAACTTTCTGGTTCCTGGAAGCAGATCGTGGTGGGACGAATCTTGCTTTGAGCAACGGTGATCTTTATCACCCCAGTAAGAACCTTTCATCTTCTTCTTCTTTCTTCTTTCTTCTTTCTTCTCCTTCATCTGATTTGTAACTCAGTTCTGTCCGTCTGCAACTGCGATTGCAAGGAAGAACGTGAGATTTACTTTCTGATTATTGTTGCTTTTGTAATCAGATTCATATTATAGAGTTCCTCTTGGATCTCAAGAATA
Source organism: Iris pallida (assembly GCA_029216955.1). Classification (NCBI taxonomy): domain Eukaryota; kingdom Viridiplantae; phylum Streptophyta; class Magnoliopsida; order Asparagales; family Iridaceae; genus Iris; species Iris pallida. The sequence goes on from JANAVB010041219.1 coordinate 23,924,490, forward strand.
ATCAAAAGGTGAACGTTTGTTGAACCTCTGATCTCGACATCGAGTCTACCATCTTTGATCAAGCCTCGGGACTAACAGTACGTGGGTGGATATTCACAACATCTTTCTTCATGGTGATCTGTTGGAGGAGGTATACATATCAATCTCTCCTAAATTTTTTATGTAAAAAATTTCATATAGAACATTTAACTTTAATAAAATTATTGTGACAGTACAAAAGTTAGAAGGAAGAATAAAATTAGGAGGATGAATAAAAAGCTCGCCACCTTCTTTTTTATAAAGATTTTACTTGCAACGAAATATATTTTTGACCATTTTAGTTCAAATAGTAAAAAAATTACACTTCATAAAAAAGTAAACAAAAGTGAGACACCGCTAGAGATGACACATCACCCCGTTTTTCACTTGGGATGTTATCACTAATAGCGTCCCACTCCATCTTTCTATGAGATGCCATTAGGATTGATCTCTCGTTCTTTTACTTGTAATTTTTGCAAAATTTTCCTCTTTCGTATAAGTAAGTAAAAAAAAAATTCACTTATATATATATATATATATATATATATATATATATATATATATATATATATATATATATATATAGTAGGGATCTGCATCCGCTCATTTTTTGCATTCTCAAGTATCCCCATGTTAACAACCGTTGGATGTTGTTTAAGTCAACTAATCTTAACTGTTGATTTTAACCATTCAAATCAATGGTTAAGATTATATAACTTAAAACAACATCTAACGATGGATAGCATGGGGATACAAACAATCGGAGATGTTGATCCCTCCTCATATATATATATATATATATATATATATATATATATATATATATATATATATATATATATATATATATATATATATATATATATATAGATATATATATATTTATATATATATATATATATATATATATATATATATATATATATATATATATAAAGCCCCCCAAAAACCCCCCTCACTCTAATCCGTAATTTAATGTTAATATTAATATTAATATTAATGTTAATATTAATGTTAATATTAACATTAAATACTAAAATTAACATTAAACTTAACATTAAAATTAATATTAACATTAAAATTAAAATTAACATTAACATTAAAATTAACATTAACATAAAAAAAATTAAAAATTAATATTAACATTAACATTAATATTAACATTAATATTAACAATAATATTAATAATAATATTACGAATTAGAGTGAGGGAAGTTTTTGGGGGGCTTTCTAAGGGAGACTTTTGATCCGCTCCCATTATATATATATATATATATATATATATATATATATATATATATATATATATCTATATATATATATATATATATATATATATATATATATATATATATATATATATATTTGCATATATATAGGCTAAGGTCATTTGCATATATATATATATATATATATATATATATATATATATATATATATATATATATATATATATATATATATATATATATATTGAAAGAAGGTAATTGTGGCGAACGCTCCCATCGGGAATCGATCTCCTGACCACTCGGGCCGCATGCATCTCTCTTAACCACTAGGCTAAGGTCATTTGCATATATATATATATATATATATATATATATATATATATATATATATATATATATATATATATATACACACACACACACACACACACACGCACACGCACATAATATATATATATATATATATATATATATATATATATATATATATATATATATATATATATATATATATATACACACACACACACGCACACACACTTTAATCTCCCATTTTCCAGACCCAGATAGTTCTCTCTTTCTCTCCTTTGTATCGTTCTCTCAATTTCCTTGTCCACTTTCTTTTCAAACTGTTTATCAACCAAACAAGACAAAAAGAAAAAAAACATTTTTTTTCTCTCTCTCTTTTTCACCCTGTAGAGCCCCGAAATTCGTAATACGTATTTTATACGTGTTCGTATTTCTGACCTGTATTTTTCATTTTTTTTGATTAGTTAATTATGGTTTATTTCATATTTAGCATTGTGGTTTAATTGTCATTTATTATTCATGAATTAATTCTGATTAATGGAGCTTGGTTTATTGAGTATTTTCTGGTCCATCCTGGCATTACATTAGCTCGGTTTGGCCTAGCTTGGTTCGGGTTGGGCTTGGATTGGTTTGGCTTGGTTTGGGTTAGCATGAACCACTCCTACCTACCACCCTCTTCTCCTTTAATAGCAGCCACCAACCTTCTCTCTCCTCCCTAACTCTCATTTATTTCTTCTTCTTCTTCCTTCCTCTCCTTCTTCCACCGACACCACCATAGGCAAGTGCATCTTGCTCTCACTTGAGAACTCATTTTGATGGTTCTGATGGCTTCCTAGCAGGATTCTAAACCACTTTAGAACTTGAAGATTTTCATTTTGGTGCATGAGTTTTTGTAGATCTAGGAAATGCTTTCTTGGAATTTTGAAGTTTTGATTTAGTTAACTTCTTCATTTGCAAGTTCTGATGCTTCCATGTGGTTGGAAATTTCCTTCTACCAAATTTCGACCTTTGGAAACTTGGATTCGGACTTGTTTTGACCAAGTTATGAGCATTTGAAGTTTGGGTTCATCCTTGCTGTTCTTGCTGTTCTTGCTCTTTGGAGAAGACAGTGAGCAGTGGCGGAGCTTCTTAGCTTATGCCACGCAGCCTTGGGTACGCTTCCTGTTGGAAGCGTGTCTTCCTTGAGCGTGCGTGACTTTTCACGCAGCTGCTCTCTCAGCGTGCGTGACTTTTCACCTATGCTGCTCCTGTAGCGTGCGTGACTTTTCACCCACGCTGCTCTCTCAGCGTGCGTGACTTTTCACCTATGCTGCTCCTGTAGTGTGCGTGACTTTTTATGTACGCTGCTCTCTGAGCGTGCGTGACTTTTCATGTACGCTGCTCTCTGAGCGTGCGTGACTTTCATGTACGCTGCTCTCTGAGCGTGCGTGACTTTTATGTACGCTGCTTCCTTGAGCGTGCGTGACTTTTACGTACGCTGCCCCCCTGACCCCTTGCTTGACCCATTGGTTCTTGTAGTTTTGGTCTTAATTCTTTTAGCTTGGTTTTTCTATGGCTCTGTAAATTGATATTTTATTAGATATTTTACGCCCATTTTATATCCTTACGCCTTTTGTCATGAACTTGATTTTACTTAATATGTTTGGAATGACTATTGTACATGGCATGGTAGGACAAGGAACTAGCATAACATGACAGTGACCCGTAGTGGTGCACTCCTGACATGACCAACATGACTTGATAGTGGCCCGTGGTGGCGCACTCCTGACTTGACAGACTTGATAACTTAATTTGACCTGTCTTGACACCGTGGGTGGTTCTTTCTTGCTTGCTTGTTAATCCACTTGTCCAGTCTTGCATCATGTCTAGGATGGGACTCCTGAGTACCACGGTCAGGAGTACCTACTAAAATGGATTAAGGTTAATAACTAGAATAACACAGTAGTCATGAAGAGATGACACAGCTACAGGCAATCCTGTTACCTTGGGCGCTCTTGGGATCTGTAGCCTGCCGTCGAGTAGGGCACATTTCCAGCGCACCGTCGAGTGTTGCACCCTCTAAGTCACCTAAGGGTACATTTGTCTCCTGGGCGATGTATCCACCTGAATTCAACCCTAATCTTTCGTCCTGGGTAGCCTGGATGGTCTGCAGGGCTTGTGGCTGTGGATCAATCTCATTGCATCTTGCTAGTAACTAGGATTGTGATAACCCTAGTTAGTTAATGTAGAAAGCCGTAGGCAATGATTGGCCGTGATTGCTTGGATGGAGTCTGGTCCAGTATAGTATTGTCTAGAATTGATTGATTATAGGATTGTACCAGAATGATGGAACGATTGTCACTCCAGATTGTCACTATAATGATTGTCACTCCAGATTGTCACTATAATGATTGTCACTCCAGATTGTCACTATAATGATTGTCACTCCAGATTGTCACTATAATGATTGACACTCCAGATTGTTACTTGACCTGATTTCTTATATTTATCTTGCCGATAAATGGTGAGAGAAACCAAGTTCCGTTCAGACGAAGGGTTACAACCCCGGTCCTTGTTTGGTTTACGGGTTGTAACCTAGCTATCTGAATAGTCCCATGGTTATCTCATCGTATATCATCCTGACATGCTTCTCCATATGTCCTGTCTTTTAGTGATTCTATGCAAGATTGTCTTTTATAATTACCCATCATGTTTTTTCTTAAATTACTGTCTCTTATTATGTAATTATACTTTTGTGCTAATTGCTGGTTTTAGTTCTTAAGTGAAGCCTCCTTTGTGGCACTTGCTCTTTCTGGGGTCTGACCCAGCTGGTTTTGTATGGCCAGATTCTGGAGCAGCAGCAAAGGATCCACCTGCTTTCCAGCCCGATGGTGACCGCCAGGCGTAACCTGGGCAACGAGTGGGTTTCTTTTGTCCTTCCACTGTAATTGTAAATTATTCTTTTGAGGCATTTAGCCGACGAGCACCTGTTAGCTCGATGCATTTTACTTACTGTCTGCCTACGGGCTGTAAACATGATTGGCAACTCGAGGTTGATCATGTATGACTTAAACTCTTGCTAGTCCTTATATTTTGTACGACTAGCTTCATGATCATCTGGATATGTAATGTTTGGGACGCCTTACAATTGTATATTTGGTGATCTGATATCTTGTGATTATTATTAGTTGGTTGAGATTGAGACAATAGGCTATTTTATGACCATAAGAGACTGATGGATTGTAGTGAAACCCTCACATATCTAGACAGCCGTGACCGTATAGTGGAATGGTTGCCATTTTATTATACGTAGCTGGCTGTGTCCGCCCCCGTTCTTCAGTATTCTGGTTCTGGGGCGTGACACACCCCCCTTGATTTACCACAAAATAAAAAAGAATCGATTAATTAAACGTAAAGCCTGTGGTCCAGTCTAAGGCCCGTAGGCAGACTAGAGGCCATATTTTCCAAGACTCGTCCACGCTGGGCAAAAAATTTTGGGTCTAAAATATTTTATTATTTAATCTTCTTGATGGTCAGCTAGGCTCGGTCAAGCCCATTATCATCCCTATATATCAGCATGGGCGGAGGGAGAAGGGGGCCAGCAGGGTCATGTGACCCCGCTGAAAAAAAAATTGAGAATTTTTTTTATGTTAGCAGTCAGCTTAGTTGAAGGGTGTGTGGGCCAGCAGTTTGAGCCAAAAAAACAAAGGCATAGAAGCAAGCAGCAGCGGGTGTGGCCCTGTGGGCCACGTGTGCTCATGTGAGCCAAAAACAAAGGCATAGAAGCAGCAGCTTCTTAGTTCTCTATCCCTCTCCATTCTATTTCTCTCAGGTGCGAGCGGCGCTGTCCCCAAAAAAAAAAAAAAAAAATTCAACAACCGGTCTCCCACTCCCGCAGCTTCTTTGTCCCTTCTCCTCTCTCTTCCGTGGTGGCTCATCCAGCTCTATTGGTGGCTCCCTTCCTCTTAGTTTCAGGTAATATATTTAATTAGTTTATGCCCTAATTTTTTAAAATATTTTTTAATTGATTTATATCCTAAATTAGATGTTTCTTATTTGATTCATGTCATAAATTAGATAGTTCCTAATTCATTCATGTCCTAAATTAGATGGCTCAACTGATTCATGCCCTAATGATTTTGCCCAAAACTTCATTTTCTTTTACATGGAATAAAATTGATTCATTATTCATGCCTCATTGATTTTGTTCTATTTGTTTAAATTTATTGAGTCTATTTTACTATATTTAAACAGAATGGAAAAGTATCTTCTAAAAAGATCGAGAGCTCAAGAAGGTTCTTCTTCTGATCCCAATGTTCAATATATTAAGAATTCAAGGTCTAATGATGTGCAACCTCAAGTACAACAAGTTCAAACACAAGGCCCCACAGTTAATTTAGATGAGCTTCCATCAGATCCTGCATTTCGAAAAAATATTTATGAGTATCGTGATCCTAAAGTGATAGAGATTGTTCGCCGAGCATACCTTCAGAAGGGACCATGTCAACCTAAAAATCACGAATTTCCTCATAGAACATTTTCTGGTACTAAAAGGAGATTCAATCCTCTATGGTTTACTGAATTTAAAAGGTGGTTGGAGTACAGTATAGAAAAGGATGCTGCATTTTGTTTATGTTGTTATTTGTTTAAACCGATGCAAGGAGCCCAGGCAGGTGGTGATTCGTTTGTTGGCGAGGGGTTTACAAATTGGAAAAAAAAAAGGTTGAAGGAGCATGTTGGAGGTCATTTGAGTACTCACAACAAATGTGTGAAAGCTTGTGATGATTTAATGAACCAAAAGCAGCACATAGAAGTGTGTTTGTCCAATCAATCAGATCAAGCCAAAATGGATTATCGTACTCGTTTGACTGCAACTTTTGATTGCCTTAAATATCTTTTACGCCAAGGATTGGCTTTCTGCGGACATGATGAAACTGAAAGATCTTCAAATCGGGGCAACTTTCTTGAACTTCTTCACTTTCTTGCAGAACACAATGACAATGTCGATCGAGTTGTCTTTGAAAATGCTCCCGGCAACCATAGAATGAGTTCTCCTGAAATTCAAAAAGAAATTATCAATGCGGCTTCATTTATGACCACGAAGGCTATTCTCCAAGAGATTGGAGATGATTTTTTCTCAATTTTAGTTGATGAATCACGGGATATCTTAGTCAAAGAACAAATGGCGGTGGCTTTACGTTATGTGGACAGACATGGTTGTGTGGTTGAACGCTTTATTGGCATTGTACATGATAGGAAGACTTCTGCATTGACACTAAAGACAGCCATTGATTCCTTTTTTTCCAAGCATGGCTTGAGTATAGCAAGTCTACGAGGACAAGGCTATGATGGTGCTAGCAATATGCGTGGGGAGTTCAATGGTCTCAAAAGCTTGATTTTGAAGGAGAACAATTCTGCTTTCTATATCCATTGCTTTGCTCATCAACTGCAATTGACACTTGTAGCCGTTTCAAAAAAACATAAGAGAATTGCCTCATTCTTTAATCAAGTTGCAATTTTGTCAAATATTGTTGGGGCCTCGTGCAAACGTCGAAATATTCTTCGGGAGAAACAGTTTGAAAATATTATTGAAGAAATTTATAGTGGTGAAAGAGAGACGGGGAGAGGTTTGAATCAAGAATCAACATTAAAACGGGCCTGTGACACACGTTGGGGTTCACACTATGGTACACTTTTGAGTTTGGTTGACTTGTTTTCCTCGGTTATAGACGTGCTTGAGGTTATCGAAGAAGATGGTTCAGATGATAACCATAGAGGTGAAGCAACTGATTTGTTGGATGTTATGCAATGTTTTGAGTTTGCCTTCAAATTACTCTTGATGAAATAAATTTTGGGAATTACAAATGACTTGTCCCAAGCGTTACAGAAAAAAGATCAAAATATTGTCAATGCCATGTCACAAGTTAAAGTGGCCAAGCGACGACTACAAAGGATGAGAGATGACGGATGGGTTCAATTGTTGGGGGTTGTGTCTTCTTTTTGTAATAAGCATGAGATTGAAATTCCAAATATGGAAGGCTTGTTTGTACTTCGGGGAAGATCACGTCGCAATATTGAAGAGATGACAAACCTACATTTCTACCTTGTTGAGTTGTTCTATACGGTGATAGATTTACAACTTCAAGAGTTGAATAATCGCTTTTCTGAGGTGAGTACAGAGTTGCTTTTGTGTATGGCATGTCTTGATCCATATGATTCATTTAGGGCTTTTGATAAGGAAAAGTTGCTTCAATTTGCTAAGTTCTATTCGTCTGATTTTTCACCAATAGAGTTTAGGGCACTTGGTGATCAACTTGAAAACTTTATAGAGGATGTTCGTTATGATGAAGACTTCTTCGGTTTGAAGGGAATTGGTGAGCTTGCTAAAAAATTAGTTGACCGAAGGAAGAATGAATTATATCCATTGGTGTACTTGCTTTTAAAGTTGGCTCTAGTCTTGCCCGTTGCAACGACAACTGTTGAAAGAGCATTTTCGGCGATGAAGGTTATCAAGAGTACACTTCGTAACCGAATGGTAGATGAATTTATGAATGATTGTTTGGTGACATACATTGAGCAAGATATTTTCGTAAAAGTTGAAACGGAGGACATCTTTCAACATTTTCAAAATATAAAACCTCGTAGGGGATTATTGTAAACAATTATTGTCGGTCATGACTTATGATGGAATGCAACTATTTTAATGTGTCTTTGTGATCGAAATATTTTGCAACTAATTTCTGCTATTAGTTTTCTTTGCATATATATATATATATTTTTGGATTGAAAATTTACTATTCGATTTTGACCCCGCTGTACCTAAATCCTGGCTACGCCATATATGACCGAGTGAAATGTACAGAAATATCGTCTTGGTGATCAATTTGGTTCCTTGTGTCTTCGTCATCAATCCGGGAGATAATGTGGTATGTTCTCAACTCAACGTGGTGGCCTGGATATCACGCAATTGTGCTTCGTGTCCACAGCCTCGTCCAGTGGCGGAGCTAGCCACTAAAACTAGGAAGAGCTGTTAGGTATAAATTGCGCAATACGAGAACACTAGCATTGCACCGTCTAAAAGTTTAGACCACGCAAGGGTAGCTCTATAGTCATAAGGTGCACAATATTTTATTAGCTTATAAATAATGAAAGAGGATAGTCCTACAGAGGTGAAATGAATATCAAATTGATTTTGTACTTTTAGCTGGTACTAAAGCAATAGTAGAATAATCTATCCAACATAACACAAAACTGAAAAAACGAGAAGAGAACAAAATAGAAAACAAAACAAAAGAAAACAAAATTAGGAAGTCTCAACATGCTTTAGGAGATGAGTGTTCAACACCTGCTTTGACTGTGGTCTTTGAAATTGATCATCTCCCTCTATGCATTTATAGCTACAATTGGTCCTATTGCAGTCGGCATCTTGGATAAGATGCTTCACTACATTATGTTGTTTATTCAATTAGAGCAATGTTACAAAATAAAACCAATTACTTAATTGGGACTAAGAAGCAATATCATATTCAAGACCGCAAACAAATCCTTTCTAACTTAGATACCACAAACAAACAAATCCTTTCTAAGATACCACAAACAAATGAATGTCTACCTATTCCTAATTCATGACAGTATATGTATGACAAGAAACTATTTCGGTCCCAACTCCCAAGTTGGAAATTTTTGTTCACTTCAACAGAGTTCACAACACCGTAACAAATTTGAAAATTTAAAACTTACCATGAGATGCCTCCATGAATGTGCGGACAACGGACTACGGCAGGCGGGGATACCAGACGGCTGCAGCGACTCTTTCTTTTTTATTGTGAGGGTGAAGAGAAGTGAATGGACATTATGGACTATGCTATGCTATGCTGCTTCTGTTTAATTGTTCAGAACAAACGAATGGACATTATGGACTGTTGGGTAATATACATCCATAATTTTTTCAAAATATATTTCCAAAATTTGGGCCGGACTACAGCCCACCCATGTCCCTTCTGGGCTCCGTCCCTGGCCTCGTCTCAGGTTTGTTATGTCTTTGTCTACTTTGTTGTGTATTCCAATTTCTTGTTGATTTGAATTCTATATGATGAAGGAGACGTTTAGAAATTGTCCGTCTATTTTGCTATTAAGTTTTGCTAAAGAAAACACTTGATATATTTTTTTTATTATGTAGGCCAGGCCAATATGCAGAAAATATGGCTGCTAGCAATGTTTCTAGGGATTTTAATTACTCATCTTCCACTTCCAAAAGTTTGCTACTTCTAGCAAAGATGATTAATTTCAACTTCAACGGGTTCACCGGTGCAATCTGAGCCTCGGCGGCATGGCGACGCACGCACGCAAGGGCAGAACCAAGCTACCACATTCCAACACCATGAGTATAATGGAAGGAGTTGATAATATAGTTGCACATATCCTCATTTTGCACCATCGTGTTCTTCCTGAGGAGAAATAGATAGGCAGAGGTAGTTGAAGAATGGGAGTTGGGAGACTTGGAGGATGCTGATTCTAATCACGAAAATATGTTCTTTTTAAATGACGTGTAAGTTGTTTATAAAATTATTTAGTTTTAGGATCTCGTATGGTAGTGAAAGTTTGTATTACTTAGGTCTCCATATTATTTAGTAAACCTAAATTTTGTATATTATACTAACCTAAAACTAAACGTAAATATTTGAGATCGTGTGACTTAGATTATTTAGCTTTTTACATATGGTGAGTGTTATGTGACTTTGGTTATTTAATTTTTTGTATGACTAATCGAGAATGTGATTTGTGACATTGTTGTTTGGTTATATGTTGATTTCAGCAGTCACACAACCTTCGTGGCTCTTGAATTGCCAGCATTCAATAATATAACCTGGATGAGAGACATTAGACGATACATGACGTCCATAAAGTCGTCCTCATAGAAACGACTGATATGAGTTTTATGAGGCTACTGAGATCAGGATAGAAATAAACAACAATGTCACAAGCCTTATTCTCGATTATGTTTAGTTCTCAATTTTGGACAGTCGGCCAAGTTTACTATTAGTATGAAATCCAAATCATATTATGAACACTTAGCTAAAAACATAAACACAAATTTTCAATATTATACGAGATCCTAAATTAAATAATCCTATAAACAACTTTTACTTTAAAAAAGAATATATTTTCGTCATTTAATCCTCGTTGGTTCCGGGCGGCTTCGGAGCAGCGCTGGTCTTCCTGGATTCGAACAATGTGGATGGGATCTGGTCGGCTCAGGAAATTCAGCCGGAACGCTTTGCTTCTCATGGCTGTTCTTCACGAAGTCTTCGAGCCGGAAGAGGGTCTCCTGCTGGAGGTCGTGGGTGCCACTCCAATTGGAGACGGTGTGGAGGTCGTAGAGGAGGGGGTGGTAGTGCAGCCGAGGATGAGGGCAAAGTACCCGGCATACTTTTGAATCTCGCCCGAGGAAGTGGTGACGGAAGTGGAGATGAGTCAAGGTGGGGATTAGGACTGCTCGTCTCCTTCACCAGTTTCAACACACTTCCTTCACTATGCTGCTGAAAATTGAGAAAGAGAGGAAAACAGAAGGTGGGATGTGTTAGATATGCTTCACTTGCAACACACTTTCAGCATCCAACCAAACGTTGAAAGTGCGGACTTTCAAGCACTTTATGCACACCTACCGCCATCCAAACACATCCATACAGCCCCTAATATCAGTGATTTAAACTCCTTGGCCACATAGCTGTCTATATCTGCTTCACAAGTAGCCTGTTTAAAAAGATTTGATAACGAGTTCTACTCAATAGCCAAACAGCACAAGAACAAATTTTCAGCTTAAAGACAAACAAATAGAAATTGTCAAGGTACAACATGTTTTTGTCTACATTAGCATAAAAAAGCATCTTTCATAAATATGTAGTCTATCATCAACCCCCATCCTGCCATCATTTATAAGAGCAAAAATATTGCAGATGCTCCCATTCAGAACAAGCAAAAATAAGAAAAGACTAAACGCTCCTACACTAAAAGTTCACACTCAACAATTGTTTTCCGTTGTCCATATCAGTCAAATCTCATTCATTTACTTACCTCTCTAGTTATCTTCTCAAGTACAAAAATGCTATTTGGCTCCCAAAATATTTAGATGATGTCATCTTCTATTATGTGGCATATGACATAGTTGCTGACATGGCAACTGACATGACAAAATTTAACATTAAAATTAAAATTAATATTAAATTAACATTAAATTAATATGATAATTAATATTAAGATTAACTTTAACATTAAAATTATCATTAAATTTAATCTTAACATTAAATTTAATATTAACATTAACATTAATATTATTGTTAATATTAACATTAACATTAATGTTAACATGAACATTAAAAAAATTGGATAATTAATGTTTTGGATTAAAATTTACTATGTCAGCTGCCATGTCAGATATCACATAATGGAAGATGGTATTACCCAAATATTTTGTGAGCCGAATAGCATAATTGTCTCAAGTAACCCATTCTTCCAACTCCTATCCTGCATCCTACGTTCTTCTGTCCAAACGAGGAAACAAATTGAACAAGTGTATTATCTACTATCTGCATGGTTATGCAGACTTCTCTTCAGAACTCAGTCTCCTTGTTTGACTCATGTTTTTGAGCTTTTATAATGGATTTTCTTTTTCCATTTTTTACGGTACTTATCGCTATGTATTAGGATGATACTATAGCATTTAGTTTAGGGGTGCAACTCGGGCGGGTTGGGTCGGGTTTGAGGTCAACCCGAGCCCAATCCGATAGATCATAAGCCTAGTCCAAGTCCAAGTCCGACTCTACTTCGTGTTCAACATATGAAGCCCAAGACCAAGTCCGGAGGATCGGGTTGGGCTCGGGTTGGGTCGGATCCATCGGGTTTATCGAACTCTAATATGATATTTGAAATAATTTTAAACAAGAGTAATATTAAATACATAATCAAATAGCAATCAAGCCTCAATCATTACAAAATAAAACTGAAATGAGATTTAGAACAAGGAATTGAAGAGTTTGGGTGAAAAAAATTATAGTTTAAACTTTTTATTTAAGTAGTATGAAACAATATATATATAAATTTATATATGTCGGGTTTCGGGTTCTTCGGGTTACCCAACACATGAATCCAAGCCCAATCTGATTTTTGATCGGGTTCAAATATTTTAACCCGGGTCCAAGTCCGAATCCGAATATCTTCAATCCTAATCCAACTCATTAACGGGTTTATCCGATCGGATTCGAGTTTAGTCCGTCCGAGTTGCACCCCTAATTTAGTTCCTACAAAGTAGGATGGGTTTTATCTACTTCTCGTGAGATGAATACCTAGTAGCTTTCACATGGGATACCAGCAACTTAAAGCAAACACTATAGCAGGCAGACAATGGTAGAATGCATGGAAGATGCATGGTGACACAGATAACAAGGATACACCTTAGCTGTGTTGAAGTGCATTCTTCTTCTAACATGTATTATATCTGAGGTTAAGATGATGCCCAGAACACAACTAAAAAAAAGCAAGAAAGGACACTGAAATGTACATAATCAATAGTTGGTACTTGGTAGGAACTCCCAAAGAGAAACATGGCAGAATCAATAGTTGAAAGATTCTCGATACCCTGAGGATTGGAATGCAATGCATGGCTATTTGCATGGCTGCATGGCTGCAAGTGGGATGTGGAGTGTGAAAGTTGACGAATTTTTAGTCATTTTATCGTTTCGTTAAAGTAAAATATGAAAGACGGGACAATAACTTGAAGTCATCATTATTTTTTAGTTCTTTTTCCCTTTTGTCTTGTGTGAAAATGAGGCATTTCCACTTTCACCCATTTTTGAGTGAAATTGTATAGAAGTGGCACTTTTATTAGTACTTAAATAAATAGAAAGTCAAATAATTACTATTTAATAAATTATTACCAATTTAATTATATAATTAATAGTTTTTGTTATTATTATGATGTATTATTTTAGTTTTCCACCTCCTTTATGTTAACTTGTAAACATGAATTAATGTGTTAATTTGTCCTCTCCCACATACAAAATATCATGTATTCAAATATTGAAAGTCGGATTTTGTTGACAAGAACTAATATGAAACTAAAAGACATACACATTTTACTTTCGGTAGACAAGAAGTAGCTTTCACACTTACTACGAGTTACGCATATCCGAACAACACCTAGATGTTGAGCTGATTACAATGGCAATGAAAAGTAGAAACTAATGAATCTATTAGGCCTTTGGACAGGTTATATATATACAAGGGTCACCCGAGGAGGGGTTGCCTCCTATCCAATGAGGGCCTGAAGTATCTGTCTATAGCATCTCTAACATGAGTATCAATCAGTGTCAAAAAATTGATACTCATGTGAGCTCCTCCTAGAGAATCACCATTGTTAGGGCTTGGAAATAAGGAAGGGGTGAAAATGAAGGGATTATGGTTAGATTTGGAGGGGGTGGAAAAATAAAGGTTTTGGTGGAGAAGAAAGAGTTGAGAAGAAGTTATGGGCTGCCATTCTCTCTCCTCTAATATATGATTAAGGGAATCAAATTAGTTAGGCAATCGAGGGCTATAAAAGCTTCTAGAAGCTCTCCTCTTAGGAAAGAATTAAAAATTGAATATTATCTCCATGCAGCTAATTAAACAATTAACTAATAGTTATAATTAACAACAAAAAATATTTAGTCAAAATTTTATTATCATGACAAGTTAGGAATTTTGAGGTTATAGATTAGTTACGACCGCTCACTAGTACTAGAGCTTGGGGGGTCGGGCCTCTCAGGCCCATGTACTATAGCGAGCCGGGCCGGTCCAAAATGGTGAAAGCATGAGCCCAGTCCGACACATGACCCATGGTCAGGTGGATTTCGAACCAGGCCGTAGCGGACCGGGTCGGACCGGACCGGGCCTCCATATATTTTATGCAGATAAGTATTGAGGATATGTCATAGTGTGCATTACACCAACTTGGTAAAAAAAATATGATGCAGAAGCTTCAAAAGGATAACATGGGGTTGAAGACGGTTATCCCTGCACACAGTAGTGGTGCAGCAGCGTCCATTGGCAAGCTATCCGGGATATGGACGACATATACCTTGCATTAGGAAGAACAATTAATAGCCCAACCATTAGTACAGGGGCTTTGATCAATCTTAGGCCTATCTGCTTACCCTTGGAATTGTGTGAAGTATAAGTTTGCAATTCATGGTAAACATATCAGGATAATGACACCATCTACTGATCAATTTCTGAAACTAGAGTAGAAAAAAGAAGAGAAAAGTTTAGAGAATGAAGGCAGCTACCTCTTGTCTGCAACTAGCATTTCGGAGTAACCGCCATAAGTGATGCTCAAACTTCAATACTATTATTGAGCTAATGACATGTAAATATTTACCTAATCCATAATAGGATGGAAGTCCCAATTATCAGCATTGTCTTTGGTTCCTTGGTACTACCACTCAAATTCAACTACTACTCCACACTCATTTAGTTGGGCCGGGCCGGGCCGCGGGCTGGGACGGGCCTGGACTTCGGACCAGGCCTCTTTAATGGATCAAGATATGAGCCCAGCACGTTCCGATTTCCTGGGTCGGGCCGACCTGGGCCCACAATTAATCGGGCCGGACCGGCACCTGGGTCATTTTTTCGGGCCGGGCTCGTGCTGGGTTGGGCCAGCCCGACCCATTTGACAGGTCTAACCAGTACACGACAATGTACTTACTCTCGTCTCCACATGTGCCAAAAAACAAGTGGACAATTAAGGACGCTAAGAGCTTGTTGTCCGACTCTAAAGCCTTGCACTCTTTTTGAAGCTTCCACTTGGAGAAGGAGGCATCTGCTAAAGGTGGTTTATTGTCGTTTTAATTAAGGGATACGATGTATGGAACAATTGTACCATTACAATATTTCTGCAAGTTGTAAGCCAAGTTTGACATTTTCTAATCGGCTGTTTGAGAGCCTTATATTTTCTACTGCAAAAGTTATCAATAAAGAATTTATTTCAGTTCATATATGTTGGTGTTTTTGCCTTTGGACTAGGAAAGATAGTCCCACATCGGCTATACCAAATGGTGAGTATCCCAATATAATGCATTGCTTGTGTTGAGGTGTGCACATGAGGTGTGGTGGGGCACAAGTGTGTGCCATGTGGGAGTATTTTCCTAGAAGAAAAAAGGATTAATTCCAACTAATTAAATGCAAGTTAATTTTTGTTGTGCGGACTCGGACTCGGACTCGGACCCGGACTCCAGGATGTCTCGTGCATGCACGGGAGTGTTCGGGGGGTAGGCGTGGACTGGCACACTTCTATGCTGATTGTGGGATGATCTAAAATATCAAACTCTATTTTTGAGTATTGGTATTTTAGTCCCACATCGGATAGAAGAAGAGGTGAAGTCTCAACTCCACTCTATAAATAGAGCCCCTTGACCTCCTTTGGAAGATGCACCAAGAAGAGAGTTAAGGGAGTCTGTAAAGTCCAGGAAGCCCGTTCAAGTCTCAAATATTGACTTACGAGCGTTTCAGAAGTTCTTCGTGAACTTGCTGGTTCCTGATAGCAGATCGTGTTGGGGCGAATCTTGCTTTGAGCAACGGTGATCTTAATCACCCCAGCAAGAACTTTTCCTCTTCTTCTTTCTTCTTTCTTCTCCTTCATCTGAGTTGTAACTCAGTTCTGTCCGTCAGCAACTGCGATTGCGAGGAAGAACGTGAGATTTATTTTCTGATTATTGTTGATTTTGTAATCAGATTCATATTATAGTGTTCCTCTTGGATCTCGAGAATTATCAGAAGGTGAACGTTTGTTGAACCTCTGATCTCGACATAGAGTCTACCATCTTTGGTCAAACACCGAGACTAACAATATCTGTGTAATTCAATTTTTTGTGATTTGCTGCAAATTCTGTAAAAAAATATATCTTTTACAAAATGAGCACGAGCACGCATTGTACAATTGAAAATTAGACTTGTATGACATCACTTCCAGTGGCAATTATCAATTTTTCGAAATCGAAGCATTGAAGATACTTGCTTAAGCATAAAGTATACAATACGAACAACACATTTTGAATGAATAAAATAATTTATAGACTCTTCACTAAGCAAGGATAAGAGCATAATGATAGTTCAAATATATGAAGTAGGCTATTATCAAAATATGACTAAAAAGATATTTATGAAAACATAATAAAATTAACTCGTTTTGCTAAGTATTGAGATCTATCCACGATTCCAAGAAAATAGATCGACCTGGAGAATGTAAAATATTTTAACAATTATGAAATAAGTTATTCTCGAGAAAAAAAATTCAACACAAAAGCTCAAACTATAGTAGCTAAAGACACAAGTTATTTGATGTATCAATTACATGTATCCTTATGTGCTACAAAATTATTAGGGAACTATAAATATAAGAGAAGCGAATACCCAAAGAATTAACAAAGAAATATCATCAAGATCAAGAACTAGATGCTAGAGATAGCTAAAACATTTTTCAAGAAGCTTTCATAGTGCATAATAGAAATAAGGGTTTGAAGTGTGCAGTAATAAATGTGGTAAATAAAACTTACATTAAAGCACAAGAACATGTGATTCTTAAAAGAATATCCATATTTAGTCATGAGCAAGTCAGCAATAAATATTTCCTCTCAACGTCAATATAAAACCATATATCATATAGGCATACATGAAAAGATTCAAACACTATAAAACTATTAAAAGCATGTATCCTATATGCCAACCAAAAACCAAGAAGATTTAATCAGGAAAAGACTTTAAAGAAGAAACTAATTGATTCAAAAATAAACAAATTGGTTAAATGAATCAATAGCTAAAATATGAGGTAAGCACAAGTTTGAAGATAACAAATATGATTAAATATTTTTCAAATCAATATAAAACTTTAGCTTAACTCATATGTCCACATAAAGATATTTATAAAAAGTATATATCAATATAAGAGATATATTAGCAACATATAAATAGAAATTCAATTATATAGTCATATATCTTAATGAATATTTGTTAAGCTATCACAAATTCAAACAAGTATAAATATGCTTTATTAGGCAAGGACATAATTGATTCACAAGAAGTTAATAAAAAAACATAAGAATCAATAGTGAAAATATTATGCAAGCACAAAGTTATAAAATAAAAGTATAAGGATATACTATTCAAGTTATAGAAAGCTTGTGCTATAACACATATATTGACAAATATTGATTAAATTAAATATGACATATTAAAGGCAAATCGGTGAGAAGTAACTATTTCAAAACTAAAAGATAGAGAGTCAAAAACACATTAACTCAAAACAAAAGCTCAAGCTCATATGTGCTAGAGTGATATGCATACTTTATGAATAGAGTCTAAGAATACATAACATGTATATATAAATGTGTCACACTAATAGAAAATGAGTGCAAGACAACATAGTATGAACTAATCATTTAGGCTAAACAATTAGTCA
The DNA here is from genome assembly GCA_029216955.1 of Iris pallida. Classification (NCBI taxonomy): domain Eukaryota; kingdom Viridiplantae; phylum Streptophyta; class Magnoliopsida; order Asparagales; family Iridaceae; genus Iris; species Iris pallida. The sequence continues at coordinate 23,942,511 of JANAVB010041219.1, forward strand.
TGCTAGATAAAAGTAATTGCAAGAGAATTAACTAAGCATGCTAGTTTCATATTTTCTCACATTGATTTAGAAAATAAGCAAGTATAAAACGATTAATTGACAATTTGAATATGCTAAGTTTAAGTACAACATGTAGTGATAGCATGATTGTTAGTGATATCAAAATGTTAAACTTAATCGATTAACCATATTAAAAAAAAAAGAATCAATCATTGGGCTAACAGTTGTTGTCTCCCTGGTTCTCTCTTCTTGGTTGTTATCTCTCTCTTCTTTCTCTTTTTTGTTTTGGTGTCCAGCAACCCAAAACACATTTCTATTTATAACATCTTCCTCCTTTACCCATCCCACGATCCAAACCATGATCCGAACCCTCTACTCCCAACCAATCAGAAATATTTTCTTTTAAAAATATAAATAACAGTGGGACACCATTAGAGTTAGCGCCACATTCCTACATTTAATACTAGACGCCAACTACGATGACGTCACACTCCCTTAGTCTTTGACTAGGCCATTGGTAATGGTCACTACAAGAAAATTTGCTTATAGTTACAACGAAGATCAGTCACTAATATATATTAATAGTGACTGAATTTCGTCAGAAATGATATTAGTGATGGACTAAACACATGAGTAACAGAGTTAATGCCAGTCACTACTACGAGCGACGCTAATACTACTAGTGCCACGCCCCGAGTCGACAACGTTCGTCCCCGATGTAATTTTTTTTTTGTCGATTCAATCGTCCTCGCTAAGGCGTGATGCCGTACGAGTCTGGAATTGCACTCGTACAAGGCAGAACGTTGCGTTGGTTTTGATATTAATACGCCAAGTTGAAACTTCACAAATCACATCAGAATTTAAGACGCAGTATAGGAAGATAGAAATGCTTTTCATTTATAGCTTGCAACGAAGTGCAAGTCGTAATTATATTGGATGTCGTTGCGGCTACATTGATTGAAAACAGAAGAAAATATATTTGACAAGTTGCCTGAACTAAGCTTGCCGTCCCATACATTCGCCCCTTTATATATAAGCCGTCGACTTGAATTGGCTTCAAAATACTTCAGCATAGGAAGAGCTTCAAAACGCCTCTCCGTACTTCAGCTTCGTTTTAGGTTGGAGCGCCCGTCGCACCTGAGGAAATTGGGGGAGGGGATTAGCACACTTGCTAAGTGGACGAGACGAACCAACTCGTCTAAACCGACTCTGATCGTTAGGGGTAGGCATGCTTTAGAGTTGTCTTTCTATTAGAACTAAATGAATTCAGTTCATATTTGATAGCCGTCTTTGAGTAATAAAGTATACAGTATAACATCGTAATTTTTTTCATATTTCTTACCACGGTCGTGCTCGTCCCTGTATGAAAACAGAGATAATATTTACACCTGCATAAGACAATAGGTGAGCATACAACTATCTTATATGCGGTCATTGGTGCTACGCACCACTAGGGACTTAATCGAAGTTGGCATGCGACGCTACCCTTTCAGCCTAGGTTGCAAGCCTTACTGAAGGTCCCGCATGCCTCGCGCCGAAGCACGATAAATTATTCTCCCTAGGACGAATCGGTTCCGATGCCCCGGATACCGTATCGAGAAAAACGAACTTGTACACAAGCTGTCCATGACCATGCCTATGTGCGAACAGTTTCATATATGTAATAGTTTATATTGCACGGATAGTATCGAGCGGCATTATCATTTTCTCGCAACTCATGCAACGATTCATTTTCTCCAAAGCCGTACACCGATTTAGCGTCTCGTGGGCACCAAATTGTCCGAGGCATCATAACCCATGATCGACGTTTCACATTATTTTGCAGCACTTGAAATAGTCTATCTTTTTACTAGAACCTTAAACTTTTCTGTTTATGTGAGAAACTTGTATTTTTTAGAGTAGATTACTCAAAATCGATACATTTTCCCCGAGTTCTTGACCTTAGTGGATTGGCATACAATTAACTTGGCATCGTTCGATTTGAATGAATTCGAAACAAGGAATAAGTTTGCGGGACAGAGTAGAAAAGAAGGGTCGAATCATCCACCGATTACTTTGCTTCGTGCCGGTCGTCCAAGCGCTACGCAACGTCAATCCTTAGTTACGCGAGCTCCTGCAATGGCACCAACGCTTTGTTAGAATTCCTTCTTTTCCCCTTGTATCGAAATTTTAATTGCATCCATGAAAACGACGCGAAAGCACTTCATCAAGCCCAGTGGCAAAGCTCCCAGAAAACTATACAGCGGTCCGGTCCCATCGAAGGGACTCTTATAGAGAGCTCACTCGCCGAGACGCAGCCCGCTGCATCTAGGACTTATTCCAACAGAAGTCGTTCCATTAGTTGGATCGATTCTCGTAACTTTCGTCCAAATCGATTTGAATCGATGCCGCAAGGCGTTATCGTTTACCAAGCTTAGCGATCGAGTCAGATGGCCATCTAAGTTTTCGGTCGATCTGACTCGGCGCAAGCATATTATGAAGTTCCGTCGCCTATCGAAAGCGGGGCGCTACATAATATACCACAACGAAAAAGTTTCGTCCCAAAACTTAAGAACAGGGGTCTGACCTTAATTTAGACGAACAACGCAGGGTACTTCTCTTTCATCTCCGCCTCCATCTCCCACGTCAGCACGCGGACCAAGGACATCGACCGATTGCGTAGCACCTTCTCCTTGCGGTCCAAAATTTGAATAGGCTCCTCCGAGTAAGACAAGTCAGTACGTAGCTCCAACTGATCGAAGCTAACCACATGACTTGGATCGTGCACGTATTTTTGAAGTTGTGAAACGTGGAAAACATCGTGCACATCAGCTAAGGCAGGAGGTAGTACGATCCGATAAGCAACCGTCGCAAATCGCTCAATAATCTCGAAGGGGCCTACAAATCTCGGGCTCAACTTGCCTTTAACGCCGAGCCGCATCACACCGCACTTGGGCGTTACTTTCAGAAACACATGGTCCCCGACCAAGAACTCTAGCGGTCGTCGACGAAGATCTGCGTAGCTCTTTTGTCGACTTTGCGCGATGCGGAGTCTATCTCGAATCAAGCGGACCTTTTCGACGGCCTGCTCCACCAGTTCCGGTCCAAGCACTTGTCGTACTCCGACTTCATTCCAGCATATCGGCGAACGACACTTCCTCCCGTAGAGCGCTTCGTATGGAGCCATCTGAATGCTCGACTGATAACTATTGTTATACGCAAACTCCGCAAGCGACAAATGCGTATCCCAACTAGTCTTTAGGTCGATCACACACAGACGCAACATATCTTCTAAGATCTGATTGACCCTCTCCGTCTGACCGTCTGTTTGGGGATGGTACGCCGAACTAAAGGTCAGTTTGGTCCCCATCGCCGCTTGGAGGCTCGTCCAGAAAAGCGATAGGAATCGCCCGTCTCTATCCAAAATTATTGAGGCCGGTACCCCGTGCAGTCGAACAATCTCATCGACGTAGATTTGCGCTAACCGATCGACGCTCTATCCTACTTTAATTGCGATAAAGTGAGCCGACTTGGTCAATCTATCAACAATAACCCAAATCGCATCATTCTTCCGCGGCGTCTTCGGAAATCCTATAATGAAATCCATCGAGATATTGTCCCACTTCCACTCGGGAATGGCGATGTTCTGCAGCTCTCCGCCTGATCTTCGGTGTTCCGCCTTCACTTGCTGACACGCCATGCATTGCGATACGAACGTAGCTACGTCTTTCTTCATGCCGTGCCACCAAAAGCCTGTGCGCAAGTCCTTGTACATCTTGGTGCTTCCAGGATGTAACGAGTACTTCGCATAATGCACCTCCGTCAGAATTTCTTTTCTGAGTTCGACAGTTTCAGGAACGCAAAGCCTTCCTTTTAGTCGCATCGTCCCGTCTCTGTCTTCCGCAAAGTCAGTCGCCCTTCCCGTTGAAATCAGCTCGCGTATTTTCTTCAGGAATGAGTCGTCCTCCTGTGCGGTCTTTATCTTGCTAAGCAGGCTCGATCCTAACTTCAGCTGAGCTAGGTGCAGGTGTCGATACTCAATTCCGAGTTCGATAACCATCGCTTCAAGGTCTCGTTGTATCTCCTTGTTTATGGCCAGTGTTCCTATAAACATTCTGCTGAGTGCGTCGGCCACCACGTTTCCCTTGCCCGGCGTATACTCGATCGTTAGCTCGTAATCTTTTATGAGTTCGAGCCAACGTCGCTGTCGTAGGTTGAGTTCCCGTTGCGTAAATAAGTATTTCAGGCTTTTGTGATCTGTGTAGATTCTGTATGCCACACCATACACTACTAAAATATTATCAAATAGCGACGTAATGTAGCAACGGCAAGAAATTACGTCGCCAGTAGCGATTCTTTTTAAACACGTCGCAAAACATCGTTGTCTAGCGACGTTCTGCGACAGGAGTATACTACGTCGCCGAATAGCGACGTTCAGTGACATATTATAAGTATATGTCGCCATGGTTGCGACGTTTAGCGACGTCAAAACGTGACGTCGCTAAGTTATTTTACTTAGGGCACGCCGCTGCCTTCTTTCCCCCTCACTCTCACTCGAAAACTCGAAAATTTCAATTCCCCCCCACCCCCCCGGTGACTCCCTCCCCCTCTGTCAGTGCCCTCTCCCCCGGCGACCCCCTCCCCCCCGGCGACTCCCTCCCCCTCCGGCGAGCTCCTCCTCCTCGAGATCCTCCTCCTCGAGCTCCTCCTCCCCCAATCCGACCTCCTCCTCCTCTTCCTCAGGTAAACCCTAACCTAACTCCTCTCCTTCCTCCTCCTCCACTCCCATGGACACACACACACACACACGAACACACACGGACATGGACACACACACGCACACACACACAGACAGACACAGATACACACAGACACACACACACATATCATTACCAACCACGCGTGAACACGTGCACGAGACTGCACTGTGTCATTTGTGTTCGTGTGTGTTAAAAAATAATTTGGACACAATTGTGTCCTGTTTTGGTGGATACTTGACACGTGTGACTCTATGACACATACACATATCATTACCAACCATTAGATTTTGCTATTAATTGAATTTGGATTTCGAATTTGGTTTATCCCTAATTTTTTGATACGTAGTTTACTATATATTAATTTTCTGAGATTAACATTTGTTTAAACTGATTTTGAATGATTAAACCATCATGATTAATCCCATATCTTGTCTGAGAATTAATGTGCATGTTAGGGTTCACATTGATTGGGGATTCTTGGGTTTTCGTATGCCATTGACTGTCAAAACTGAGAACAGTTTTTATACACTGTTTTCACATATTGGCACACACATTACACTGAATTTTCTCGAGAAATTATGCACTGTTTACACCTATCTACACACACACACATAAGTGTAACCTGAGAATATAAACACACACTACTGCTATCTACTGTATACTCACTCACACTCACCCACACACACACCATATAGCCACTGCTACCTACAGTACACATTTACACTGATTATCCTGAGATTGATACATGTTTACACATTACACTGAAAATTGTTAGTGTATACTGTTTCTCTTATAGCTCACTCACATTACACTCAAAACCGAGAATAGCTAATTCACTCACACTATTGATTCCTATGTACACACAACCTAGGAATTATACACTGTTTTTCCAGCTTCCTATACACGCACATACATAGGAGCACAAACCTGGGACACTCTAGCCTACGCTGTTTACAAATACACACACACTTTACACTAAAAATCTGAGAACAATTTATGCATTGTTTCCTCATATTGTACACACACACATTGAGACACCTAGCCCATGTTATGTACACACACATGACACACTTTACCCTATATACACACACCCTATTGTACACACACACACTGTTAGCACACCACACACCATATTATCTCTTCATATCAGTCCAGGCATTTATTTAGTTCCAGTCCTATTATTTGTCTTGTATTCAGTTGTTCAGTCCCATGACTGACATATAGATTAGATATTGTTTAGTTGAAGGATTACCTTTTTAGTTCATTCCACCCTTGTACATCGACATTAGTTATCAACTTAGATGTCCAGCCTGTCCTTAAATCAGTTTTGAATCAATTATTCAGCCCCCAAATTGCTTATTGGTTAGTTCAGTCCCCTATTGAATATGAGTTCAGTTCCTGCGGTCACTTGACTAAATACTTGAGTATCAGTCCCTAACATCAAGTGTCTAGTCACCTACCTACCATGCATCAGTCCATGCCTCACAGGTTCAGTCCTATTTTCACAAATGGGTCAGTGTTTGGAGTGTGGCTCGAGTTTGGGGCTTTTGATGATAGGTATTCTTGTATCAGTCAACAGGTGGTCTATTTGAGTAACAGTCCTTGTAGATTTCATTTTTCTTAAAAACTGTAAATAGGACTGAGATTGGTTTTTCTATTCCTGAGATAAATCTACTGAATGTGTCAACTGATTCCCTTGAATAACTGAAATTGAATTGACTGTTAACCAATAACGATAAGGTAAAGGGTACCAATAACGATAAGGTAAAGGGTACCAATAGCGACAAGGTAAAGGGTACCAACTTAAGGTATTGGTATTGGGATACCAATAGCGATAAGGTAAACGGTACCTTGGTAGGTAATGACTAGAAATAGGATATTTGACTTAGATTGGACTAAGAGTTGACAAAGTCCCTATAGGTCAACCCTTGACCTACTTTGACGTTGTTTGACTTTGTTTGACTTAGGTTGACCTTGTTTGACTTTGTTTGACTTAGTACAACCTAGTTTGACCTAGATTACATATCATTGATATTAGTAACTGTCTGCTACTAATGTGTGTCCCTAATAAGACATAATATACGAATTTGTGCCTGTTGGATAATGTGTGTCCATCTTTGCAGAATTATTTCCAAATGGATATGAATTACTACTTGCGAAATCGTTCATGGATGTACAATCGTCGTCCTGATGATATGTGTGGTGTGCGGGATGAATACATAGCGGGAGTAGAGCAGTTCCTGTAGTTTGCTAAGGCGTTCCCTCAGTACATGGACGGCACCAAAATTAAGTGTCCATGTGTAAAGTGTCATAACGTGAAATATTATCCAGAAGTGGAAGTGACATATCATTTGTACTCGAGGGGTTTCACGCCTAATTACTATCAGTAGACCGCACACGGAGAACTTGTGTCTTTAGCATCAGAGCCGGAGCCTTATGTTGAGCCATATATGCATGCGGGACCTAATTTTATTTCAGATAATCATGCATACGACGACGGGTACGTGAACATAGTTTTTGACGCTGCGGGGCCTAGTTTCGTTCATGATGCACCTGAGGAGGCACCGAACGCTGATGCTGCACAGTTCATGGAGTTGCTGGAAAATACAAGGACTCCATTGTATCCTGGTTGTGAAGATCATTACCGTTGGAGGTGGTTACAAGACTGTTGAGCATTAAGTCAGATTTTAACATGTCGCAAGAATGCTACAACCGAGTGTTGGAGTTGATTATAGAGATCTTGCCGGCGGGTGCTAAGTTGCCTAAAGACTTCTACCGATCTAAGAGGATGGTGAGATCGCTCTGGATGGGATACGAGAAAATCGATTCCTGTCGCAATGGGTGCATACTGTACTACAAAGATGACAAGGACGCAGATGTGTGCAGATTTTGTGGTGCTGATCGCTATAAGACAACTAGTACAGGAAGGTCTACCGGTGCAAGAAGACGACCGATTCAATGTACTACTTGCCTTTAATGCCGCGGTTGCAAAGATTATTTATGGTGAAAGAGACGGCCGAAAATATGAGTTGGCACATGCGAGAACAGATTGAAGGAGTGTTGGATCACCCTTCCGATGGAGAAGCGTGGAAGCACTTTGATCGAGTGTATCCTGATTTTGCTTCAGATCCGCGTAATGTCAGGTTGGGACTATCTTCTGACGGTTTTACTCTTTTTGGTCTTTCGAGATCCCAGTATTCGTGCTGGCCTGTAATTGTCACTCCGTATAACCTACCGCCTTGGATGTGCATGAAGACTCAGTACATGTTTCTAACCGTTATAATTCTTGGTCCGAACAATCCCAAGAGGAACATTGACGTGTACTTACAACCTTTGATAAATGAGTTGAATCAGTTATGGAAAGTAGGCGCTAATACGTACGATGTTTCCAGGAAGCAGAATTTTCAGATGAAGGCAACCCTTATGTGGACCATCAACGACTTTACGGCCTATGGAATGTTATCTGGATGGAGCACTCATGGCCGTCTCGCATGTTCGTATTGCATGGACCGTAGTAAGGCTTTCCGTTTGAAACACGGAGGAAAACCGTGCTTCTTTGATTGTCATCGGCAATTTCTGCCAAAAGATCATCCGCTCAGAAGGAACATGAATACATTCCGTACCGGCGTTGTAGAGAAGGGTGATCCACCGCCAAGGTGGTGCGGAGCCACAATATGGGAGGAGATTAAAGATTTTCCAAGTGCTATCGAAGATCCTACAACTGGGTACAAGTACGATGGATTTGGTAGAGATCATAACTGGACAAAGAGGAGCATATTCTGGGATCTGCCATACTGGAGTACCAATCTGATCAGACATAATCTTGATGTCATGCATATTGAGAATAATGTGTTTGATAACATAATTAATACTGTGATGGACGTAAAGGAAAAAACGAAAGACAATCCCAAGGCCAGGTTGGACTTAGAAGAAATATGCAAACGCCCTGCGTTGCATTTGATACAGCAGAATGGAAAACAGTTCTGCCGAAGTCAATTTTCTTGCTGGACAAGGAGGATAAAGTGAGACTTTGTCGGTGGATCCAGGGCCTAAAATTTTCAGACAGATATGTGTCAAATCTGAGAAGATGTGTCGATCCGAAGGAAAATAAATTGACGGGTATGAAGAGCCACGATTGTCACGTATTCATGGAGAGGTTAATTCTGATTGCATTTCGGGAATTCTTACCGCAAGCAGTTTGGGATCCATTTACGGAGCTTAGCATATTCTTCAGGGATCTTTGTTCTAAGAAATTGCTCGTTGATCGTCTAGAAAAGCAAGAGAAGGACATTGCGGTAACACTATGCATGCTAGAGAGGGTATTTCCTCCTGGATTCTTCGACTCTATGGAGCATTTGCCGATTCATCTATCCTATGAGGCACGTGTTGGTGGACCCGTCGAATATCGATGGATGTACCCGTTCGAGCGACATTTGAATCACCTAAAAAGAAAGGTGAAAAATAAGGCACGGGTCGAGGGTTCTATTTGTGAAGCCTATGTTCTCGAGAAGATTATAAACTTTTGTTCGATGTATTTCAAGCCTCATGTTGCAACTAATAGAACGAGAGCTTCCAGAAACGATGAGGGAGATCATGAAAGTAATGATACAATACTGAAGGTATTCAATGCTCTAGGAAAGCCATCGGGTAAGATGAAGAAGAGATATCTGAACGATGATGAGCTAAGGGCTGCTCAGGTGTATGTATTACTCAACTGCGACGAGGAAGAAGTAGAGAAACTGAAGGGGTAATTAAATAATACGTCTATATTATTTTAATAGTATTGAGAATGATACTATTACATTAATTGCACGATGTTGTTTTCAGCATATTTAATGATGATGTGAGGTCAGGTAGGCCACACATAATAGAAGAAGAACTTGAACAAGAAATAAGGCGTTATTTTCCATCATGGTTGAGTGCATATGTAAGACTTGAGAACTCTGTAATTACCCTTTTGTATATGCACTTGATTGAGAATGAGCTTAATTGCTTCTTTCGTGGTATTTAGGTCGATCGTCCATACGCAAGACTTGAGAATGAGTCTATTAGAACGCTAGCCAAGGGATCAATTTATGCTGCAAAAATATGGCCAAGCTACTGTGTTAATAGGTTTAGGTTCAAGTCAACAACTTGTCCGATCAGAGACAACTTTGTGGATCACGACTCCACCAAAAACAGCTGTTTGTGTATCAGATCTTCGAACTACAAAGATGTTGATGCGGGCAACCATTTCTATGGCGTGCTACGGGAGATCGTGGAGCTGACATATAGTTATGGAATAGAGCCTGCTAAGATTGTGTTATTCAGGTGTGATTGGTTCGATCCGATTGAAGGTCAAGGTTGGAAAGTAGACAAGCACGGTCTTGTTGATATAAACTATCGACGTCGATATCAAGCCTATGAACCATTTGTCCTATCAAGTCAGGCTCAGCTCGTGTACTTCACAAGTTATCCTAAACGGGGAACAACAAGGTCGGACTGGTGGGCAGTATACAAGACCAAAGCTAGAAATACCTTTGAGGTTGACGATATAGCTTATCAACAGGATGAACTACATCTTGTAACAAATATTATAGAAGTGGACACGACGGAAGTTCCTCATTACACATCTAATTGTGTAGAAGCGGTAGAATTATCTGAAGAGGAAGATGCAGATGAAAGTGAAGATGTAGAGGAGGAGGAAGAAGAAAAAGAAGAAGAAGAGGAAGAAGAAGTAGATGAGCTAAACGAACTAGATGAATTTTCAGAAGAGGATTAAATCTGTACGTTTGTTTTATCATCATATTTGACACTTTAGTGACACTTCTATCATATAAAACTGTGACACTTCAGTGACACTTTATTAACACTTTTATTGACACTTCAGTGACACTTTATGACTATGATATTTTTCAAAAATATGTGATGTCTATCATATAAATATGTATTTTTGTTTTATTGTCATATGTTATTATCAGGTATGACTAGACCAGGAGGACGACACGGAGGATTTTACATTAGACAGTCTCGTCAGCCTCAGCCTGGGGATGGAGAGGGCAGTTCCGTACCCTCATCCTCATCTCCAAGTACGCCAGTGTACCATTCTGTTCCCGGTCCATTACCGGGACAGGGCAGTTCCAGCAGGTTGGCGACTCCTCCCTCGTCGTCCAGCCTTCCTGATCCCACGTCCAGCATTCCTGATCCCCCGTCCAGCATTCCTCCTGTCGACGGCTCTATGGAGGGAGCCCACACCGAGCATATGGAGGATGGCGATCAGACTGATCCTGCCCAGGCAGGAGGTGAGAGCGACCCTCCATGCGCTCCCCCGGGCGAGACGCGTATGAAGATTTGGACGGACGGGCCTATGAAGTAAGTTAATTAATTATTATATATTTCTCAAATGATTATATGTACATATATATTCATGAAAAATTATTATTGTATAGATATCGGCCTTCTGCAGTACAGAGACAGCTGGGGACATTTCTGAGGTAGAACTATGGTGGGCCTTGGATTAACTACTCAGATGCTCCCGCAGATAGGAAGGCCTTTTGGTTCGCCCACTTCAAGGTAAAAAATTTGTTTATTTTTAAATTTTAATAATAATTTGTGTATATTATACAACTTTTGTATTTTATTTCTTGTAGAGGACCTATTTCTATCCACCACACCGGGCGGCGAGGATCGAGGGCCAATTTTCTGCCGTCGCAGCCAAGCTCATCCGTGATGCGATCGACGACCAGAAGCATCGTGATCGCTCCGGACAGCCGATCCAGGGTTGGATTACGCCAGAGCAGTGGACTACGATAAAGGCTAGATTCAGCGAACGCAGGTACCAGGAGCGGTCTGAGAAGGTCAAGGTGGCACGGTCGAGCGCCGGTAAGTGGTGTGGTGGCTCCATTCCGATGACAGAGCATTTTCGTCGTCTGGTACGTTTCCTATGACGGACATTAATTTATATATAGTTCGATAGAATGTTTAATACTAATAATAGATAATATATTTTAACAGGTAAAAAAGGGTGAGGACCCGAACATGGTGACCGTCTTCCCGGTCACCCATCGGAGGGCTGGGGAGTTCATTGACGAGCGGGCGACGCATGCATATGTACGTTCTATCCTTTATATTAATTTACTATAATTTAGAAAACATGAAAATAGATATCAATATAGACTTTAGCAAACACTTACACGTTAGCAAACATGTTCTAGGCCGAGTTTGTTCGGCTACAGGAGGAGGCGGCTGCTGCTGCTGCTGCTAGTGCACAAGCAGAGGGAGGGGCTGGTACTTTCTTCCAGTCGCCTACAGCTCCATCGCCGGACGAGCTCTGGATGACCGCCGTTGGCGGTCTTCAGAAGGGTACGTACTACGGTACGGGATCCTACGGCGCGTATTTGGCTTCAGAGTCATCCCGGGCCCCCTCTGTTAGTGCACAGTCTCCGGCTATGCAGGCGTCGTCACGAGCTGAGGATGTTCATCGTCAGATTGAGGAGCTGCGTCGCGAGTTGCAGCAGCAGATTTCTGATGCGGTCGAGTGATGATCCGACCCTCCGATCGTCACCGGACGATTTGATACGGTCGAGCGCAGTATACAGGAGCTGATGAGTCTGTATCAGGCTACAGCTGTCAGCTTGCAGACGCTCACCGAGTCTACGCAACGCACAGAGCGTATACAGGTCGAGCTGGATGGATCGCAGAGGAGCATATCTGCCTCACTCGCTCAGTATACTGAGAAGGTGGTGAGTACCCTTGCTGCGCATGGTGAGCGACTGCGAGAGCTGGAGCAGATACGTCCTCCCGATCCATCGACGGCGCCGACTCCAGACATTCCACTGCCTCCTACTGCCCTACGGTACAGCTTACCCAGGAGCAGTATGACTACATTCTATCCTAGTTGTCCCAGTTACGCGACAGGGGTCCGCAGTAATTTTATTGGTTTTTTTATGACTTGTATGTATTGGCCATATGGGCAAATTGTTTATTGGTACACTGTTGTTTATAAACTTGGTGGAAGACTTTTTATCATCTTCCATTTTTATTTGACTCTATTGGATATTTGTGAGGATGTGTGTCTGTGATATTTACTTTGTATTGCCTCCTATTTTTATTGTGATATTTACTTTGTAATATCTGCTACGGGGATGACAAATATACCTACGCTGGGTTATAAGCGATGATCTGATATACAAAGAAGGTGCTGCCGAAATTTTAAAAAAAAATATTATGTGTTTTTGTTATGATGTGTGTCTGTGTTTACAGTGAATGTGAAATGCAGTGTTCGGAACCATCGACAGTTTCGATTACTGTTGTATGTGTTATCTTGGATAGAAATAGCAACAGTTCAGGGTGCACTTCTGAGAGCTTCATTTTCACGTCCTTCACTTTCTCGGGACGTCGTAAAAGTTCCCGAGAAGGTGAAGGACGTGAAGAGGAAGCTCTGAGAAGTACACCCTGAACTGTTGCTCTTTCTAATCAAGATAAAACATAGAACAGTAAGCGAAACTGTCGATGGTTCGAACACTGCACTTCACACACACTGTAAACATAGACACACAGCATAACAAAAATATCAATTATATTTTTTTAAATTTTTTTTATAATATCTGCGACGTATAGCGACGTACTGCGACGTACTGCGACGGAACATAGACGTCGCTATACGTCGCTATTTAGCGACGTAACGTCGCTAGACGTCACTAATATGCTGACGTGGGCTGAGGGTGTACATCGCTAAATCTGTCGGTATGCGTTGCTAAGTTGCCCACGTGGCTGTCATGCCATGTCATCATATATAAAATTCACAGCGTCCTAAGTGGTCGCTTTACGTCGTAATTTTGGCGACGTAGTGATACGCGCTATATGTCACAATTTTTGCGACGTCTAGCGACAATTAATTTCGCGTCGCAAATAGCGACGTTCGGCAACTAAAGTGTCATCTGCGACTTGCCTATAAGCGACGTCCGATTTTCGTCGCTAAATACGTCGCAAATAGGTTTTAGCGACGTTTTTTCCTTATTTACCGACGTTTCCTGACGTCGCTAAAATGAGTTATTTTAGTAGTGATAGAGGTAGTGCCGCCATAACTTCAAAGCAAAGACGATCGCTGCCAATTCTAGGTCGTGCGTCGGGTAGTTTTTCTCGTGCTGCTTCAACTGCCGTGAAGCGTAGGAGATGACTTTGTCTCTCTGCATGAGTACTAACCCGAGGCCAGTTCCCGACGCATCGCTGAATATCTGAAAGCCTTCCGGACCGTCTGGAAGTGCAAGGATTGGAGCTGAGACGAGTCGTTGCTTCAACTCTTGAAAGCTGGATTCATAGTCGTCGCTCCATTCAAATACTACTCCCTTTTGGGTGAGGCGAGTCAGAGGCGACGCTAGTTTTGAAAAGTTTCGACGAACCTATGGTAGTAGCCCGCTAAGCCCAGGAAACTCCGAATGTCGCTAGCCGAGGCAGGTCGTTTCCAATCTACCACGGCATCAATCTTTTTTGGGTCCACCGCGACACCTTCGGCAGAGATTACGTGTCCGAGGAATGTCACGCTACTCATCCAGAACTCGCACTTACTCTGCTTGGCGTATAATTTATTTTCACACAGAATCTGCAGTACCGTCTTCAAGTGTTCTGCGTGCTCTTCTCGATTCCTTGAGTAGACAAGGATATCGTCGATGAATACAACTACAAATTTATCTATTTTAAGTCGGAAGACTCGGTTCATCAGATCCATGAACGCGGCTGGGGCATTCGTCAAACCGAACGGCATGACGAGGAATTCGTAATGACCATATCGAGTGCGGAAGGCAGACTTCGATACGTCGTCGGACTTGATCTTCAATTGATGATAGCCTGAACGAAGATCGATTTTTGAAAATACTGATGCGCCTTGCAGTTGGTCAAACAAGTCGTCGATTCGCGACAAAGGATACTTGTTTCGTACGGTTGCCTTGTTGAGTTCCTGATAGTCGATACATAGCCACAACGACCCATCCTTCTTCTTCACGAATAGTACGGGAGCTCCCCACGGAGAGATGCTAGGGCGAATAAATCCGCGGTCTAGCAACTCTTGTAATTGCACCTTCAGCTCCTTCAGTTCTGCTGGAGCCATTCGGTAAGGCGCCTTTGATATCGGCCGTGTATCCGGAAAGGTGTCGATGCTGAATTCAATTTCTCGATCCGGCGGCATCCCGGGCATCTCGTTAGGAAAAACATCAGGAAAATCTGCCACAACATCAGTCTGCATTGTGTTTGTATTATCCGTCCGCGTGTCTCGAACTGATGCCAAGTATCCCGT
Source organism: Iris pallida (assembly GCA_029216955.1). Lineage (NCBI taxonomy): Eukaryota > Viridiplantae > Streptophyta > Magnoliopsida > Asparagales > Iridaceae > Iris > Iris pallida. Next base: position 23,957,520 of record JANAVB010041219.1, read on the forward strand.
GCAGCCGGAACGCAGCATACGTCTCGCCGAGATTGCCGATACCATCATCGCCGTCTTCGAGGCCGTGCCACATGAATATGAGAACTCTGTCTCGCCAGGAAGACGAAATACCACTCTCTTCTCCGCACACTCGATCGTTGTCCGACAAGCGCCCAACCAATCCATGCCCAGGATTATGTTGTAATCCTTGATGTCTAGCATGACGGCATCCAAGGATAGATATCTTCCTCCGACGCAAATGTGGTCATCCCTACAAATAAAGTTTACAGGCATATCGACTCCCGATGGAGTGCTAACGCTAATATTTATATCTAGTGATTGCATGGTTATTTTATTTTCTTTTGCATAATCAGAAGATATAAAGCTATACGTCACACCCGAATCGAATAGTACTCGAGCAGGTATATCTTTGTAGAGTAATATACCTGTTATAACCGTATCGAACGTAAACGTCTCGTCCCGAGTTAAGGTATAAACTTGTCCTTGAGCTCCGTGGCGTTGATTCTGCGGGTTCACAGGCACAGCATTTACGCCTTGTAGTGTAGGTGCTTTATATGGATTCGGAGTATTCCTTGGTGGGTTGTGTTGATTCGGCTTCCTCGCCTGACAATATTGACTGAAGTGGCCTAGCTCGCCACACTTGAAGCATGTTCTCAATCTACAATCGGGTGCTCGGTGCCCACGCTTTCCGCATCTATTGCAATTTACTGCGGCAAAGTGACCACGATTCTCAGACGTATTTGGGCGCTTTTGTACTCCCGATCCTCCAGCGTCATTAGGACGCTTGTTGAAGTTGTTGCGAACGACAGGCACGGCCCTTTGTGACATACGGCCAAAGATTCGCTCACTATCAAGTTCGGCTTCGTAGGATTCACGATAAGTTTGGCATCGTTGGTTCATGAAGTCCCTACGCAGTTCGTCGTTGAGGCCTTGCTGAAAATGCTCGCACCATTCTTCTTTGTTGGGCAGGAAGACACGGGCAAATTTTGCAAGTTTCGAGAAGCTTGCACCATAATCTTCAACACTCATATTCTCCTGCCTCAACATCATGAACTCATCCCCCTTCTGTCGACGGATGGCGCGAGGAACGTACTACTCAAGGAAGGCTGTCTTGAACATTTCCCAAGAAATCTTTTTGTTGGAATCGGTTTCACAGATCTCTTGTTTCTTCGCCGCCCACCAGTCATGTGCTCTTAATTGTAACTGCAGCACCGTACAGGCCACCCTTTGGGACCCTTCGATGCAGACGAGATCGAACAAGTTCTCCATCTCTGCGAGCCATCCTACTATCACGTCGGGCTCCGCTCGGCCGTTGAACTTCGGCGGATTCATTTTGCGAAACTCCTTCACTTTGAGCATGGAATGAGAGTTTATTATTTGCGGGGAGACTTCTTCCTCCTCGTCTTCTTCTGGATCACCGTGCTTTCCTTCGAGTACCGCGTCTGTCGCCTTGGTATTGCCTGCCATCCTGCTCACTATTTGAGTCAGGGCGGTCATCTGCTTCGGCTGCACATCAAATTAGGTTGTAAATTGCATCTAAAGCTGTTGCTGCTGCAGTTCCATCAACTGTAGCATCTTCTCCATAGTCGTCTCGCTAGGGCCAGTGCTTTTTGTGCTCGACGTACTATCCACGGTCTGGGTTGTTGGGTCGGCGATTTTCTTATCTCGCTTAGTCATTCCTACAAATAATTTAAACCCGTTAGTATTTTTCAAAAATATCTATGGGCTTACCTGTATGGAACTTGTATTTCACGCAGCATGCCGACAAGCATTCAGTCGAGCCATCGCAACGGACATTCCAACAATAAAACATCTTTCAAAAATCCGAGGAAACATAACTGTGCTCTGATACCAATTTGTCACGCCCCGAGTCGACAACGTTCGTCCCCGATGTAAATTTTTTTTTGCCGATTCGATCGTCCTCGCTAAGGCGTGATGTCGTAAGAGTCTAGAATTGTACTCGTACAAGGCAGAACGTTGCGTTGGTTTTGATATTAATACGCCAAGTTGAAACTTCACAAATTACATCAGAATTTAAGATGCAGTATAGGAAGATAGAAATGCTTTTCATTTATAGCTTGCAACGAAGTGCAAGCCGTAATTATATTGGATGCCGTTGCGGCTACATTTATTGAAAACAGAAGAAAATACATTCGACAAGTTGCCTGAACTACGCTTGCCGTCCCATACATTCGCCCTTTTATATATAAGCCGTCGACTTGAATTGGCTTCAAAATACTTCAGCATAGGAAAAGCTTCAAAACGCATCTCCGCACTTCAGCTTCGGTTTAGGTTGGAGCGCCCGTCGCACCTGGGAAAATTGGGAGAGGGGATTAGCACACTTGATAAGTGGACGAGACGAACCAACTCGTCTAAACCGACTCTGATCGTTAAGGTAGACATGCTTTAGAGTTGTCTTTCTATTAGAACTAAATGAATTCAGTTCATATTCGATAGCCGTCTTTGAGTAATAAAGCATACAGTATAACATCACAATTTTTTTTTTCATATTTCTTACCACGGCCGTGCTCGTCCCTGCATGAAAACAGAGATAATATTTACACCTGCATAAGACAATAGGTGAGCATGCAACTATCTTATATGCGGTCATTAGGGACTTAATCGAAGTTGGCATGCGACGCTACCCTTTCAGCCTAGGTTGCAAGCCTTACTGAAGGTCCCGCATGCCTCGCGCCGAAGCACGATAAATTATTCCCCCTACGATGAATCGGTTCCGATGCCCCGGATACCGTTTCGAGGAAAACGAACTTGTGCACAAGCTGTCCATGACCATGCCTATGTGCGAACAGTTTCATATATGCAATAGTTTGTATAGCACGGATAGTATCGAGCGGCATTATCATTTTCTCGTAACTCATGCAACGATTCATTTTCCCCAAAGCCGTACACCGATTTAGCGTCCCGTGGGCACCAAATTGTCCGAGGCATCATAACCCATGATCGAGGTTTCACATTATTTTGCAGCACTTGAAATAGTCTATCTTTTTTACTAGAACCTTAAACTTTTCTGTTTATGTGAGAAACTTGTATTTTTCAGAGTAGATTACTCAAAATCGATACATTTTTCTCGAGTTCTTGACCTTAGTGGATTGTCATGCAATTAACTTGGCATCGTTCGATTTGAATGAATTCGAAGTAAGGAATAAGTTTGCGGGACAGAGTAGAAAAGAAGGGTCGAATCATCCACCGATTACTTTGCTTCGTGCCGGTCGTCCAAGCGCTACGCAACGTCAATCCTTAGTTACGCGAGCTCCTGCAATGGCACCAACGCTTTGTTAGAATTCTTTCTTTTTCTCTTGCATCAAAATTGTAATTGCATCCATGAAAACGACGCGAAAGCACTTCATCAAGTCCAGCGGCAAAGCTCCAAGAAAACTATACAGCGGTCCGGTCCCGTCGAAGGGACTCTTATAGAGAGCTCACTCGTCGAGACGCAGCCCGCTTCTTCTAGGACTTATTCCAACAGAAGTCGTTCCATTAGTTGGATCGATTCTCGTAACTTCCGTCCAAATCGATTTGAATCGATGCTGCAAGGCGTTATCGTTTACCAAGCTTAGTGATCGAGTCAGATGGCCATCTAAGTTCCTGATCGATCTGACTCGACGCAAGCATATTATGAAGTTCCGTCGCCTATCGTAAGCGGGGCGCTACAACTAGTGACGGATGAATTTTTAAATCCGTCGCTATACTTGAACATGCCACGTAGATAAGTATTTATCTTTCAATATAAAAAAGTATTTAATATTTATTACTAATTAATTAATCAATCACTATTGTTGGATCATTAATAATTATTACTAACTAATAAGTCAGTCACTATTGTTTAGTCATTAATAAAATTATTACTAACTAATATGTCAGTCACTAATGTTTGGTCATTAATAATTATTACTAATAATAAATCAATCATTATTGTTTGGTCATTAATAAAATTATCACTAATTAATAGGTCAGTCATTAATGTTGGATTATTAATAAAATTATAATTTTTTTAAACCACATTCCTAATTGTTTGATATGTCATTAATAATATAGTAAATCAGTCAAAATTACTTGATCCATAAGTAGAAGCTAATTTATTTCCACCACATTCTAATGAAATCACAATTTCTTCATCCAAGATAGTATAAGTGGACTCTTACTAAAAAAATTGAAACAAAAAATAATATATTCATCATATTAGACAAACAACTCAAAAATAAAATATACTCCAAAACAAAGTTAGTCTGCTATTAACAAAAAAAAAATACATTGTACATCAACACAAATTGATGTTCTAAATTTTAATGATGAAACATGATAAAGCATTCGATTTCACGTCACACCAAGTCCCTGACCACCATTTTGCGTCTCCGGTCCCATTGCTTGGACATACGCTCTTTGTCGCAATTCCAACGTCTCATGTCACTAAAAAGATATAGTCACATTCCTACGCAAATAAAATTAAAAAATTGTGGAAACAAACAATTAAAAAATATAAAAATAGCGTAAATAGGGAAAGAAAATTATAGTTAGGGTTTTAAAATTTACTTGAGCCGGTGGGATTTCTCAATGGAGCCGATGGGACTTCCTCCCTAGATGAAAAGCGGTGGAAAATGGTTGAACTTCACTGACCTAGAGTGGTCGAAGAGAACTAAACTCCGCTGACCTCTCTAGATGAACACCTTTAAAACAAAACAAAAAATTATTAGAGGAGGAGGAGATGAGTAAATAATGGAAGAGATGAGAGAATTACAATGAGAAGAAAATCCTCATGACCTAGAGAAGGATGAGAGGAGGAGGAGAGGACGAGAAAATTTTAGAGGAGTAAATATTTAGAGGATGAGATAATCATAAACCATTTATAACCAAATATTCTGTAAAGGAAAAAAATGATGGCACATGTGGAAAAAAAGTGACGTCCAATTTTTCAATCCCGCTAATTCGGGCCCAAATATTTAAAACTATTTGATTTTTTTTACTTATTAAATTTATTATTTAATATTAAACTACTTTTTTATTAGTGACTGATTTAAAAGTTCCTAATATTTTTCATGAAACATATTTAAAATTTTCACGTCTATCTTCTCATTTAATAATTAAATAAAGTTTAGTGACTGCATGGTCCATCACCATTAAATATTTATTCCGTCAGAAATAGTATTACTAACGTTTTTCTTAATCCGACACAATTAATCTTTTACTAGTGACTGAATATTCATTCAGTCACTGACTTTCGTCACTATAAGCAAAATTTCTTGTAGTGGGTGTCCCATTCAAATTTTGAAGCAATGCGTCATTGATGAGGGCACCTCGTCCCCTATGTGTAAATTCTTCGAATTTGTCCATTCAAATTCGAAGAATTGTATACCTTATAGCAATTTTTGTGTTAATTTTAGCCTCACAAGTCAAAATTTTGAGATAGGGACCTCTCGGGGTCTTCATTGCCCTTCCAAATACACATACTAATTGTCCTCGAGCCACAGATCGATCAATGGTCGGTCAGTGCTCGCTAATAACAAAGAAATTTCCCAATTGATTCACATCCTTAATTTGTTAGTTTTGATGGTGATGTTATATGCAGACCTTGACAATTCTTTCCAGTGCCATAGTATCTAATTGTTACTAGTTCCTCCCTTGTGCAACAAACAAACTGCGAACTCAACACAATCTAAACGATCATGCCACACCATTTGTTGCTCTTATTCTTGATTTTCTTAAAGATCGTTGCAGCAGCCTCTACTGTGGATGACTTCACCTTCAACGGCTTCGGCGGCGCCAAGTTCAGCCTCGACGGGGCGGCGACAATCACTCCGAACGGCCTGTTGCAGCTGACGACCCCCACGAGGCAGACCAAGGGTCATGCCTTCTACCCCACCCCATTCTACTTCAAATCCCCGGACGCAATCGTCTCCTTCTCCACCACTTTTGCGTTCGCGATAGTCCCCGAGGAACCGGACTTAACCGGTCACGGCATCATGTTCGTTGTCTCGCACACCAGGAACTTCACGGCGACCATGCCGAACCAGTACTTGGGCATCTTCAGCCAGAACACCAGCAGCAACCACATCCTTGCGGTCGAGCTCGACACGATATACAGCCCGGACGTACTGGACATCGACAACAACCATGTCAGCATTGATGTCAACAGCATACGTCCCATCGCGTCGCACACTGCCGGCTACTACGATGGTAGCAGCTCGATCAAGAACCTGACCCTCCGCAGCGGCCAGGCGATGCAATTGTGGCTAGAATTCAACGGCACCGACATGCGACTGAACGTCACGTTGGCTCCGGTCGGGACATAAAAACCAGCTCGTCCGCTCTTATCTTCCATTATCGCCTCCAACGTCGTGCTCGATCCGATGTATATTGGGTTCTCCTCGGCAACCGGTTCCTTCCTGACCTCTCACTACATTCTTGGGTGGAGCTTCAAGTTGAACGGAACGGCTGCAGCTCTCGACTACACAAAGCTACCGCCAGTTCCTCACGCCAGGATTGCTAAAGGGCGCAGTAACTCGAAGCTGGCAATATGGCTGCCGTTCGTTTTGTCTTCCATTGTGCTGCTGGTGATCGCTGCTATCATTTTCGTCGTGAAGAGGAGGAGGAAGTATGCAGAGTTGCTCGAGGATTGGGAGCAGGAGTACGGTCCGCATCGGTTCTCGTACAAAGATCTCTTCCAGTCCACCAACGGGTTCAAAGACAAGGATTTGCTCGGCATCGGAGGCTTCGGGAGAGTCTACAGAGGATTCCTGCCTGCTTCCAACCTCCAAGTCGCGGTGAAGAGAGTCTCCCACGACTCCAAGCAAGGGATGAAGGAATTCGTGGCCGAAATCGTGAGCATCGGCCAGCTTCGCCACCGCAACATCGTGCAGCTGTTAGGCTACTGCCGCCGCAAGGGAGAGCTCCTCTTGGTCTACGACTACATGCCGAACGGCAGCCTTGACAAGTTGCTGTACGACCCGGCTCGGGCTGTGCTCAGCTGGGCTCTACGGTTTCGAATCATCAAAGGCGTGGCGTCGGGTCTGCTGTACCTACACGAGGACTGGGAGCAAGTAGTCCTCCACCGCGACATAAAGGCGAGCAACGTACTGCTAGACGGAGAGATGAACGGTCGGCTCGGAGATTTCGGCCTCGCAAGGCTGTATGATCACGGAACCGTTCCCCAGACCACGCATGTGGTAGGAACCGTCGGCTATCTCGCTCCCGAGCTGGCCTGGTCCGGCAAGGCTACGACCAAAACGGACGTGTTCGCGTACGGAACGTTCCTTCTCGAAGTCGCATGCGGGAGGCGGCCTTTAGAGCCAGAAGGGAGAGTGGAGGAGGAGCTGGTGTTAGTCGACTGGGTGGTCGAGAACTGGAAGAGGGGATCGGTGCTCAAGCCAAGCGACCCGAGGCTGCGGGACGACTTCCCGGTGGACGAGATGGAAATGGTGCTGAAGCTCGGGTTGTTGTGCTGCCACCCGATACCGGCGGCCAGGCCGAGCATGCGGCAGGTCGTGCGGTTCTTGGAAGGCGAGGCGGCGCTGCCGGAGCTACCTCCGGTGTACATGAACTTCAGCATCCTGTCGTACGTGCAGAATGAAGGGTTCGATGATTATATCAGGTCGTTCCCTTCGTCGTCCCCGGGGAGCATGTCTACATTCTCGGGATGTTGAAGATGTATATATCTTCTGTTTCATTTGAGTGTATATTCTTCAGTGTGCAATTGGATTAAGAAAGGATTGGACATTCATCCAGTGCTTGAGTTGCAAACAAGCATTTAAAAGAGTGGCAGGATAGTTAGTGCAATGCTAGGACAAAATAATACACATTGTACTTCTTCTCCTACAAAGTATATTTTGTTTTTGGTAGTAGACTAGGAGTAGTTTGATTGAAGTTATTCTCAACAATTATGTTATTTGTCAGTCAAAAAAAGATTAGGTGATGTCATTTTTTATTGTGATATGCAGCTGACATAAAAGCTGGTACAATATTTTAGTCCAAAAATTAATTATTCAATTTTTTTTAATATTAATATTAATATTAATATTAGTGCTAATGTTAATATTAATATTAATATTAGTTTATTTTTATTGTTAATATTTATGTTAATTTAATGTTAATATTAATTTTAATATAAAATTTAATTTAATGTTAAATTTTGTCATGTCAGCAACGATGTTATATGTTACATAATGGAAGATCGTATCACCCAAACATTTTGGGAGACAAATAGTATTTTTGTATTCTTAGTATCATTAGACCTGTCAATTGGGCCGGGACGGCCCAGCCCGACACAAGTCCGACAAAAAAATTAGCCCATGTGTCGGCCCGGCCCGTTTAATCGTGGGCCCAGACTGGTCCGACCTGTAGTGCCCCACTCCTCGCGGTCCACTATGTAATACCTACGGCTTGCTGACTCAGTCTTGAAATGAGTATTTGGGAAAACCTTTGCCGGTATCGATTGATCACGGATGAAATGCAATAAACCTTTCCAATTGATGGATTGGCTTCTATTGAAATGAATCCAAGAGTTTTGTTGGATGTTTTCTTTCGCTGCTTGGTTTTGATGAATACGTTTCGTGTTGGTTTTTGATGATTGGCTTTTCATTGTTCGCTTTCATCGCATTTCGCATTCATTCCGAATCTTGAGAGAAAGAGACCGAAGTATGCTAATCAACTGTTGGTGCCAATGTAGGACGTGTGAACTGTTCGTGAACGACGCGTGAAGTCCCTCCTTCTCTCAACTACGATTCATCTTGGTGAGTTGCTTTAATCGGGCTTGCATTTATTTGTACGTCCTAATAAAAATGATCTCTAGTCCACTCTGTTGCCTCGTTCCTATGATCAACGATACCACAATAACAAAAAATAAGAGAAGATAAATGAATCGAATTGAACGCTTGCTCAAGTGCTGCTAAACATCTGTTTCAATTGAATGATCATATGCTCTGTTGCTAGTATGCTATAAAAATGTAGACATGTACAGATGAACTTGTACGTGTTGAGATGAACAAGAAGGCACAAAATAAACGTGTCGTATATCTGTGCATAAGTCCAAATCTGTCTCATCTGATAGAACTGCTAGAGCATGCATTTGATCTCGGACAACTTGTATACAAGGCAAAATCTGTAGTGCCCCGTCCCGCAAAAGTCAATCAGAGGAATCGAAACGCCGACGGCGTTCGGACTTAGCCTTGCAACTGCTACTCGAAGGCTTGCTCGGTCGAGGCGACTCCTCGCACAGGTGGGGGAGTTTCGGTGAACTCGCTTCATCTTAGCCTTCACTTAATAACTCGCTTGTTTTCAACTTGCACAAGTAGGCTAATCTAAAAGCTACGAACGCACATAGCTAAGGGAATAATCCCGTCGGGTCGGAATGTCCTAGAACATGGAAAATGGTCCCACGGTCAACATAGAAGTCGGCTCAGCGTGCTTTCAAATGACACTCGATCCTTCGTTCCCGTGGCTTGGGATAAGGAAGTTGGCTCAAGTTGTTAAGTTGCCCCGACACTCAAAGTAGCCTAAGCCTTAGGCGTCGTCTGCGTGAATGCTTGTTAAAGCATGCACAGTCCCGTCAATTTGTCCCGACACTCTAATTAGCCTAAGTCATAGGCGTCGCCTGCATGAATGCTTAATAAAGCATGCACGGTCCTATCCCGTAAGGCTTGGCATAGCCTTCGGACGTCCCGCAAGTTAAGTCGTCTTGCACGGCTTCTTGGCTTAAGTCTAGGCACCCGAGAACTTGGTGGTTTAAGTCGACCCCCTGCCTAGCACGTTCCCTCGATGCGAAGCTCGGCGTAGCTGTCACGCCCCAGAACCAGAATACTGGAGAGCGGGGGCGTACATAGCCAGCTACGTATAATGAAGTACAAACCACCTCGCTATACGGTCACGGCTGTCTAGATATATGAGGGTTAACTACAATCCATCAGTCACCTATGGTTATAAAAAAAGCCTATTGTCTCAATCACAAACAAGTAGTAGCAGACATAAGATATTAGAACATCAAATATACAATAGTAAGGCGTCCCATACGTTACATATTGGATGATCATGAAGCTAGTCGTACAAAATGTCAGGACTAGCAAGAGTTCAGTCATACATGATCAATCCTAGAATTTGTCAATCATGTTACAGCCCGTAGGCAGACAGTAAATAAGGTGCAATACGAGCTAACACGTGCTCGCCGGCTAAACGCCTCAAAAGAATAATTTTTACAATAAAGTGGGAGGACAAAAGAAACCCACTCGTTGCCAGGGTTACGCCTGGTTGTCACCATCTGGCTGGAAGACAGGTAGATCCTCTGGTGCTGCTCCGATATCTGGCCATACAAAACCAACTGGGTCAGACTCCAGAAAGAGCAAGTGCCACAAAGGAGACTTCACTTAGGAACTAAAACCAGCATATCATAAATAAATAGTAAAGGTAATTAAAAGATACTGATAATAACTGAGATAACAATAATATATTGAGCACGGAGAAACCATTCAAGTAGCCAGACTGTAATCCTTAAACCAAACAAGGACCGGGGTTGCAGCCCTTCACTTGAATAGAAACCCGTCTCAAATACCATTGGTACAGTGAAGACAATAAACGAAGAGAGGACACAGAACTGCTCCGGGAGCCAGGTTACAACCCTTAAACCAAACAAGGACCGGGGTTGTAACCCTTCGCCTGAACAGAACTGGACCCCTGATCTTTATTGTTAAGGCCAGTATAAATAATCATGATATTGAAGTAAGGTAAAACATGACGAGCATGACAGGGGTTGCAATAAGACAATAAACGAAGAGAGGACACAGAACTGCTCCGGGAGCCAGGTTACAACTCTTAAACCAAACAAGGACCGGGGTTGTAACCCTTCGCCTGAACAGAACTGGACCCCCGATCGTTATTGTTAAGGCAAGCATCAATAATCATGTCGTGTCACAATCTTGCACATGATCAGGATAAGACTAAGCTGGAATAAACTTCATTCAATCAATCACGGCCAAGCAAGGAGTACGGCTTGATACTTTAACTAACTAGGGTTATCACAGGCCTAGTTACTAGCAAAATACAATAAGATTATCCCAACAGCCACAAGTCTTGCAGACCATCCAGGTTATCCGGGTCGAATGACCGTTTATGAAGGGTGCACCACTTGACTATGTGCTGGAAATGTACCATACTCGTCGGTAGGCTACAAGTCCGTTAGTGCGCCCAGATAACGGGATTGCCTGTAGCTGGAAAATCTCTTCATGACTACTGAATTATTCTAGTTTATTAGCCTTAGTCAATTGCAGTAGGTATCCCTGACCGTGGTACTCAGGGATCCCTATCCTAGACATGATGCAAGACAGTACTGGTTTATTTGTGCAAACACAATCGCCCACGGTGTCCAGGTCCTTCATACTTGTCATGTCAGGCTAGCTGTCGTAACAGCTTGTCGAGATACATCATGTCAGTTTACTTGTTAAGAGTGCGCCACGGCGGACCACTATCGTGTTCTATTCTTACCTTATCATGAATGAGAGAAACTTGCATAAAACTACTAGTGACATATTCTTGAAGCCAAGAAAAAGATCTACAACTTTCATGTTTTGAGTTTTTCAAGATTCTTGCTACAAAACAACTTAAACAGGCAAAAACAGCAAAATAGAGCAATTCCGGCGCATGGGATTCCTGCACAATCGGCGTATGGGATTCCTGCAAAAATTGGCACATGGGATTCCTGTACAAATCGGCGCATGAGATTCCTGCACGAATCGGCGCATGGGATTCCTGCGCAATCGACGCATGGAATTCCTGCACAATCGGCGCATGGGATTCCTGCACAATCGACGCATGGGATTCCTGCACAAATCGGCGCATGGGATTCCTGCACAAATAGGCGCATGGGATTTCTGCGTAAATCGGCGCATAGGATTCCTGCACAAATCGGCGCATGGGATTCCTGCGCAAATCGGCGCATGAGATTCCTGCACGAATCGACGTATGAAAAACTCACGTTGCGTCTTCAGTACATGCGCGTAGGGAACCTATGCGTATGACACGCTCTGAGTTAAGGGATGCATTGCCGGGACTTCACGGCGCATGGCCTCCCGGCGCATGGCCTTCCGGGCGCATGAGTTTCCCAGCGCATGGGGTTCATCGTCCCCAAACAGCAAGTTCAGCCATGAAAGTTCCGAAAACTTGTAATGGCCATAACATACTCATCCGGAGTCGAAATCAAGCGAAACAAAAGCCAAAACTGAAGGAAATTGAATTCTCTACAACATAGAACCATTAGTTTTTGGAAATATCAAGTTTTTAGAGATCAAAACCAAGAAAACTAAACAAGAAGGAACTTAAAACTTAGATCTACAAAAATATAACCATAAAAATGGAAAATGCCAAGTTCTAAAGTATCTTAGAATCAAGTAAGAAAGATAATGGAACAATAAAACTTGAGATCCATCATGAAGCAAGTTTGCACTTGCCTAAGCTCTCTCTCGCTTCCTGGTAGGTGTAGAAGTAAATGTGGAGAAGAAGAAGAGTAATGAAGAGAGAATGAAGGAATGGGTTAATAAAGGATGGGGGTGGTAGGTAGGGGTTCTCCCCTTGGTTCATGATGTACCAAGCAACCCAACCCGAACCAAGCCAACCCAAACTAAACCGAGCCAAGCCAAGAGATATACAATATAAGAGGAAATACGTACACGTATTCCAAGATACGTAATACGAACTACATGCATTACAATTCTACCCTCCTTAAAAGAATTTCATCCTCGAAATTTAATCAAGAGGCTAGAATTGCAAGGACAAGCTATAATAATCGTAAGCTATAACAAGCAGTCTATCATGCAGTCATTTATTCAAGCAAAGAATTGAAAGCATAAGGCATAAGGAAGACATTATACCTTACGAGTCAAACAGGTCGATATATCGCGATCGGATATCATCCTCACGCTTCCACGTTGACTCACCCAAAGAGTGATGACCCCTAGCAACTCGGACTAAATTAATAGTCTTGTTCTTGAGTATCTTCTCACTCCGGTCCAATATAGACACGGGCCTCTCCTCATACGTAAGGTTGGTACCAACAACCAATTCCGAATGATCTAGGATATGGCTCGGGCCAGGATATACCGTCGTAGTTGAGATACATGGAACACGTCATGCACCTCTCTTAGCGACGGCGGAAGAGCGAGACGATATGACACATTACCTACTCGCTCCAGAATATCGAACGGCCCTATATACCTAGGACTAAGCTTTCCCCGTACGCCGAAATGAATGACACCACGGTTAGGCGAAATCCTCAGGAATACATAGTCGCCAACCGAGAATTCAAGGGGTCGTCGATGAGAATCGGCCTAATGACGCTGGCGATCTTGGGCAATTCGAAGATGATCTCTGACTCTTCTGACCACTTCAACGGTCTGAGCAATCATTTCTGGACCAAGCATCTGTCTCTCTCCGACATCGTCCCATGCTAGCGGGGATCGGCACTTCCTACCATACAGTGCCTCGAACGGTGCCATCTGGATACTAGCTTAGAAACTATTGTTGTAAGAGAACTCCACCAGGTGCAGGTGATCTTCCCATAAACCACCGAAGTCGAGTGTACAAGATCTCAACATATCTTCGAGAGTCTGGATCGTGCGTTCTGACTGGACATCAGTCTGCGGATGATAAGCGGAGCTGAACTGGAGGCGAGTTTCCAAACTCTCTTGCAAGCTACTCCAAAAGTGCGACGTAAATCTTGAATCTCTGTCCGAGGTGATACTGACTAGTATACCGTGAAGCCTGACGATTTGTCTGAGATACATCTCTGCTAGCTGAGCCGTCGGCTGACCGACTCTGAACGGGAGAAAATGAGCCACCTTCATGAGCCTGTCTATAATAACCCAAATAGCATCTCTGCCAGCCGGAGATCTAGGTAATCCAGTCACGAAATCCATGGTTATATGCTCCTACTTCCATTCTAGAATTGGCAAGGGCTGAAGAAGTCCAGCTGGCCTCTGATGTTCGGCTTTAACTTGTTGACAAACCAAACATCGAGAGACAAACCGGGCTATCTCCCTCTTTATGCCATTCTACCAAAAGTGCTGACGGATATCACGGTACATCTTCGTACTGTCGAAATGAATGAAATATTGCGAACTGTGAGCCTCTGTCATGATCTCCTGTCTGATATCTCCACTGGGTACACAAAGACGCTTTCCATGTCGAAGTGTACCGTCTTCATGGATACATAACTCTGGTCTTCGTCCCGCCTCACATTCTGCTCTGAGTCGCTGAAGCTTGGAATCTGCCGATTGCGCCATCTGGATCCTCTCGACTATAGTGGACAGAACTTGCATGCTGGCCATCAATGCCACACTGGATGGGAGAACAACTTTTATACCCATCTTCTGAAGATCGGCTAACAGCTCTGGTTGTGCTGTTAGGAAATAAACTCCGGCTCTTCTGCTCAATGCATCTGCAACGACGTTGGCCTTACCTGGGTGCACTACGTCAAAACAAGCAGTTTTCGACCTTTGAGGTTCGCAAATAACCACTGGCCATGACAGTAGTTCTATTTTCGACAGATGAAATCAGTCAATTTCTATTAAAATTATTAAAATATTAAAAAGGGGCCCGATCTCTTTTCTCTAAAAGTGTTGCCGCTAGCTCCTACAGAGCCTAAACGTAAATTTTATCTCTTTCATGTCTCTCTATTCTCAAAATTTTCCCTAATTTTTTGTCGCCAGCGCCTAAAATTTCTTTTCCCCCGCAGCTGGAGCCTAAAATCTATTTTCATCTTCTCTCATCTCTCTCCCATATCTCTCTCATCTCAGTTTTCCCCAAAATTTTTGGAGCTGGAGGAGCCCATCGATTTCTTGCTCTAGGTAAGACTTTATTGTTCTTCTTCTTCTTAACAAAGAACAAAAACTATTCTTGATTTTGGTCATAGGTTGTGATCCATCGGATGATTTGCCACTGGTTGTGAGGATTTGTTGCATTTAGGTTCGCACATACTACTTTTTAGGGTTTTTTTTTCCTGTAAGCATGGAAAAATTGTAGAGTTTATGAGGATTTGTCACTGGTTGTGAGGATTTGCCACTGGTTATGAACGGTGCCAAATGATGGAAAAATTGTAATGATGGAGAGGCTTCCATGGGTTTTTCCTTTTGAGCGTTAATGTGATTTGTAGATCATAGACAACAAATCCAAAAAGGCAATGCTATATGAAACCTGGGCAATCAAAAGCATCGTCCACATACGCGTCGATGGAGGCTCTTTCTGTGTGCTGCATTTTGAAAAATTCAATATATCAATTTAGATATCCTTAATAGCACATTGTAAAAGAAAGTTGAAGGATTAGGATAAATGAATTAAGAATACACAATCTGTCAACAGAAACCTAATAAATGGAAAGCAGGATCAAGGATGCTATTCACCAAGATCTGCCTAGATGTGGTCATATCATTCATCAAAAAATCATGATTTGCTGTAAAAATTCTAGAACGAAGTATTATAATAATTCGAAGCTAACTTTGTGTATACATGTAACTTTTGAGCATAGAGAATGTAAGTAGATAACCTCTTGCAGTAGTGGTGCATAGAATTGGCCCAACACGCATCAATAATTCCAGCTTGCAGCAACTTGATAGCCAAATGGATTAAGTTGAGTTTTAGCCAACAAAAGGATATATCTTGAGATTTAACAATGTAATGGAAACATGCCATCCAATACATATCATAAAAACTAAAACCATACATTGGAACTGACACATTGTATAAATAATAAGCAGCATTGTGACAACAGAAACTAATTAAAATCATAAGTGTAACAACATAAATGAAAATAGAGGATGTTAGGAGCTGATCAGGAGCCCCAATACAGGAAATTATTTTTAATCAAAGTAATTTATCAATGAATGACTCTCTAGCAGAAATGTAGACTGCAATATCAACACCAAGTGAGAAGATGAAAAGGTTAGGTGTTGGATATAGGCTTATATGATAGGCACCCCTAAGAGATTGAGGCTCTGTAAATGGCTTTTGGTATGTGAGAGAGGAAAAATGGCCCTTTAACTGAATGGAAGATAAGGATGCACGTCGATGGCACCAAAACATAGGGATAACGGTTTTATACATGGCGTTGTGTATTGGCTGCTACTGTTGGGAAGAAATAATGAATTGGATAAGAAATGTAACTTCTATGTAGATATTGGTCGGGAATTTTGTCCATATATTCCATATCTTTTGGAGCTTCGCTAATAGCTATTATCATATTGTCTTTGAACAGACAGCCAGGGAACCCAACAAGACATCGTGCATTAATATAAGAACAAAAAGAGAAACATGATAATCATTGCTAAAGAATATATATTGTTCAAGTAAATAACAAAGACATTCAACCAAATCCTAAGAACTAAGAGTGAATGTAGTAGTATTACTGTACCCATATGCGTACAAAGTTGTAATAACTAACAAGTATAGAGGAATTAAGCTTA
Organism: Iris pallida; assembly: GCA_029216955.1. NCBI lineage: Eukaryota > Viridiplantae > Streptophyta > Magnoliopsida > Asparagales > Iridaceae > Iris > Iris pallida. The sequence goes on from JANAVB010041219.1 coordinate 23,973,971, forward strand.
TGGCCAATATTATGAAACTAGAGAGAGAGAGAGCAATTGAGCAAAAAAACTAAGAAGAGAAACTAGAGTTTTATAGAATCAATTTAGTTTTATGTCGAGAATATCTACTGCAGAAGTCATTTTTTATAAAGAAGATTAATGAAAACTTTTAGAGAAGAAGGATTTGTATGTTTTATTTACTTAGAAAAAGCTTATGATAGAGATCCTAAGAAGATAATATGGCGGACTTTGGAGAATAAAAAAAAAATTCATAGTAGCTATATTAAGAATATGTACGATGGATTTACAAAAAACGCGTGAGTCATTAAAGGAGGTAGCAAACCATTTCCTATCCATGTTTGCTTACATAAAGGATAAGCATGAAGTACTTACAATTTTTTAGCTAATTACAAAAGAAAGTAGAAGACATATACAGGAGGTTCCATGATGGTCGATAAGAGTACAGAAGATTAGATGCTAAAATAGAAGGGTGGAGAAAAAATTTGAAATCTAAAGTTTTTTAAATTAGTAAGATAAAACAACCATAATCAAAGAGAAATGAACGGAATTATTTATAGATGGAGAATTATCACCGCCACCGCCACCGCTACCGCTACCGCCACCACTTTTCCCTTGTTATTGTCTGCATCACCATTGTCTGGCGTATGCTTGTGAATATGCCCACGAGGAAAAGCAATGCATAAGCCTTTGATGAATGTCAAAAGATATGAGATATGAGGGCTTAGTAAGTGAGAATATAAATGCTTTATTATTAGCTCTTATCGTTCTTATTGTAGAGTTTACTGTGTCCGTCTATTATCAATTTTCATATGCATGTTATTAATTTTTATAAGCTGGCTATACTGAATTCTATATTGTTGTTCATGCTTTTTGATTTACACATGCAGCTAAAACAAGATGGTTTTGCTCTATAACATTCTCTTAAGGGTTTTTCTTTCATACATTTTCTTTATCCTTTTGGATCTGAATTAATCATTCTTAGCTTCTTTTTTTGGTTTTTCCATCAGAGCATTTGCTTTTGACAATGCTGCATGCATTTACTTGATGCATTTGCTTCTGACAATGCAGCAAAGATAGTATTTGTTTAAGACTAATGTCAATTTTCCGTGTCCATGTCCCATTTCATATCCCGTTTAGTGTACCAAAATTGTGATTATTTATGCCTCCATCATCCATCCAAGTATGTGCATGTCCCATTCTATGTTTATGAATGCTTAAAGACAGTATCATCAAGAGAAGCCAAAATCTCAGCTCAGATGGCTGTTTGAGGAGTCCAACTCGGAATAGTTAATACTCCAGTTTCCTCCATCAGATTGCCCAAATCTAAGCATACAATTAAACTCCGACTTACAAGTAACAATTTTGTTCACATTCCAGACAAGAATGATCTCATAAAGCATCTGCAAGCAGGAGCATACAATTTACTAAACATATTTTTTTATATACATTTTGCTCTTTTTTTACGAATACAATTCTCGTCTAAAGAACAGCAGCATAGAAACAAAGAGAATAGTTTGATGCTCATATAGTGTTTTGATACCTTGAACTATAAAATGTTGGGAAACCGCAATATGTTGCCATTTGTTATCTTATTTGTAATTGCTGAGGTATTTATGAGGTTTTAATTTCTAGGACTAAAATATTGTAACCATAATCCCCTTGCTATTTATGTTGTTTAGGTACTCGGACGTGATAGAAAGGGTTATGTTCGTGGCATGGGTGGAGGTGTTTCAAAGACACAGATTCATGCTTCAGCGGCAAATAGAGAGGTTGCTCGTCAATTGAAGAATAAAAATGAAGCTATGGAGACGGATCTAATTACACTTAAAGAAGAAATGGCTACAATCAAAGAAATGATAAAAAACAACCATCCAAAAACAAGACAACAGTCATCATCATCACTTCATGGTTCTTCTGAGGTATAAATACTGATCTAAACTTTTGCTTCACACTTATTTTGAGCCATTGTATTGGCTACATCTATTCCAGGTTGATTTAGAATGTAAATTTATGTATAACTAACTAGTAATTCTTCTGCTGTTAGAATGTTACTGAGGGTTGGCCAGGATTTGAGTTTCCAGGTTTCTTTGTTTATATTTCAGTCAATTTTCAAAACATGGTATTACTTGATCGTTATAGCTAGTACATAAAAGAGCTCGAGGGAGTTTTGCATACAACCAAGAACCCTTAATTGAGCTGAACCAGTATTTGAAATCCACTGTCTGCAGTTTTATTATTTGATGACCCCTAAGGGAACATAGATGGGTTAGACATGGAAATCAAATGTTATTATTGAGGCTAAATTGTACTTAAATACTCTTAACTATTTTATTTTGGAACTATGGCATCCATAATATAACTCACATGGATAACGATTACATAAGTACGAACTCGCGTAGAATACCCCATATAAGGGCTCTGTTTTGCAACCAAACTTATATATGAATTTCCATGATTTACCTTCTTTAGATACAGAGGCTTCATTAGCTGTCTTTGTGATATATTGTCACAGTGGAGTCGCTGTAGGTTCTTCAATTTCTTTACCATGTGCGTCTTCTCATGAACTAAAGCATTTAACAGTTGGTAATATCTTATTCCATAATTCCTCTGCTTCTTCAAGTCTACCATCCTCAGCTAAAGCATTTAATAGTTGGTAATAGCTCCCCATGGTCTTCCCTTGACCTTTGCTTAGCATCCATTTTATTACCTGTGTCCAAAATCACCAATAGGGGAAACAAAGAGATGGAAATAAGAAAAGACAAAAATACTAGGAAAATACCTGAATTATTCTCTTCCACTCCTTCTGAATCTCAAGTGTCCTCAGTGCCTTCTTAACCACAATCAATGGAAATTCTAACTCCCAAGCAATGAATGAATCAAGAGCTCCATAAACCTCCTCTTTGACATTTGATAGGCCCTTCACCTGGAAAAGGATAGAGCATGTGAAGTTTCTTACCTTGAAAAGAATAATACAAAATGCAGAATTTATTCTTAGCTTCTATCAAGTAAAAACTAAAAGGAGTGCCTGTGATGAGTAAAAAAAATCTGGAAATGAACACTTGTCAACACTACTGTACATCTTTGTAAGATCATCTTTTATAGATCATCCAAAAATTATTTTGACCAACTTTAGAGAACAGAATAGAGCATAACCAATCTGTAGCTAATTAGTTTAATATAACAGAAGAATAGTGTATAATAGTCTACTATATTTATATTCAGTTCCAACCCTAAAAGTTCAGTGGATTTCTACCAAGGATCAGACCGAACCAAGATAATCCATGCAGAAGGAGTTTAAATTGGTATTTGAGATGAAGGAATAAAGAATTGCATATTTCTATGTAAATTCCAGTAGTTAATATTGTATTTTTGTGTTTCAATGGTTGTAGGTACCGGAACAATCTGGCTTGCCAAAGACATGTTTTCTAAAGGACTTCAAAAAAAAACACATTGCTTTTGGACACTTAAATTCTGATGCACCGCCAAAGGAAGATGTTTATTGTATCATCGTCGATGAAATATTTGACCGCAGTGCATATTTGTTTGAAGGGGATGGAAAGTTTGAAGACATTATGCTTGGTAATATGATCAATTGGCCAAAAGAGTCCGTTCAATTTATTAGGATTTGAATATTAGCATTTAGTTTTTTTTGTAGTGAACTTCGTATGTATTCTGAATACTACTCCTTTTTCAGTTTGGATGTTATGTGTGAGAACAATTGCAAGTATTTGGATGCTACAAAAATAATTTCTACTTAGTGATATTCAATATCAATTGAGACTTTGAATCAATTGTCAGTTATGTTCATTTTGATTGAATGTGTTCATTTTCAATTGTGATTCGTGAATGATTTGTGTTATATTCATTTTGAATTGAGTCTTTTGATTTATATTCAGATTCAATATTTGTGTACTGGTTTACAACAAAAATAGGTTTAATTAATTGAAAATAATTTTAGTGAATATTTTGTAGAATTTTGACGGATATCACCTGTCAAAAATAGACATGTATGTCGAATTGTGTTAAGCGGGATAATTGACAGAAGAAGTCTGCCGTTTATTATATGACAGACGAAATCCGTCGTTTTCTCCACCTACGTATCGACGGTAGAAAACCGTCATTTATAGTAAACTATATTTTATTTTTGACGGACCACGTGACGGTCCAAAACCGTCAATAAACACAGTTTTCGACGGTTTTAGTCTGTCAAAAAACGCAAATTCTGACGTAGTGGTGATACTACAGGTTGATATCATAATCCACAAGTAGCTCCAGCCACCTCCTCTGACGCATGTTGAGATCCTTCTGGGTGAACACATACTCCAGGCTCTTGTGGTCGGTGAAAATCTCTACCCTATCTTCGTACAAGTAGTGCCTCCACAACTTAAGTGCAAACACTACTGCTGCCAATTCCAAGTCATGGGTTGGGTAATTCCTCTCATGATCACGAAGTTGTCGTGATGCATAAGCTATTACCTTCCCATGCTGTATCAGAACACATCCTAGACCTCTGCCTGAAGCATCACAATACACTGAGAATCCTCCGGTTCCATCTGGAAGCATGAGAATAAGAGCCGTCATCAAGCTTCGCTTCAACTTCTCAAAGGAATCCTGGCATTCCGCTGTCCAAGCAAACTGCACATCCTTCCGGGTCAACTGGGTCAATGGCGCTAAAATCCGAGCAAAGTCCGAAATAAATCGACGATAGTAGCCGGCCAATCCAAGAAAACTGCGAACTTCTGCAACCATGTTGGGTACTGGCCATGTCTCAATGGCCACAATCTTCTGGGAATCCACTTCTACTCCTCCTCTGGTGATGATATGACCCAAGTACGAAATGTGATCGAGCCAGAACTCGTATTTACTAAACTTGGCATACAACTGGTGCTCTCGGAACCTGAAGAACAACTCTGAGATGCTGCTCATGCTCTGCTTCACTTTTACAGTAGACCAGGATGTCATCTAGGAACACAATTATGAACTGATCCAAATAAGGCATGAAGATACGATTCATGAGGTCCATGAATACAGCCGGTACATTGGTTGCTCCAAATGGCATAACAAAAAACTCCCAATGCCCATATCTAGATCTGAAAGCTGTCTTCGGGATGTCCTGCTCTCTGACTCTGATCTGATGGTATCCTGACCGCAAGTCAATCTTCGAGAACACTGCTGCCCCCTTGAGTTGATCAAACAAGTCATCTATCCTCGGAAGAGGGTATCTGTTCTTGATTGTCATTGAGTTCAAGGTACGATAATCTACACATAATCTGGATGTACCATCCTTCTTTTTCACAAGAAGCATCGGGGCTCCCCAAGGCGATCCACTAGCACGAGTGAATCCCTTGGTTCTGAGTTCTTCAATCATCTTGTACAATATCTCTAATTCTGACGGCGCCATCCTGTAGACTCTCTCTGATACTGGGGCTGTTCCGGGAATTAAGTCAATGGTGAACTCGATCTCCCGCTCTGGCGACATCCCTGGAAGCTCTTCGGAGAAAACATCTGGAAACTCTTCGACTATCCGAGGTAACTGCACTACTGCTACTGCCATCCGCAACACTGGAGGAGAATGTTCAACTTCGCCTCGGGAGAAGAAAAACTTCGGCTCGCCTGGAATGCTAAAAATAACTCGGCCGATATGGCAGTCTATCCTAGCATACTGGTCCCTCAACCAATCCATCCCTAAGACCACATCATAATCGGCCATCGGGAACTCTATCAATCTAGCGGGGAATTCTCTACCGCTAACTACGATCTGACACGAGAAAAATACTCTATCTACTCCCACAAGTCCGTTACCAGTAAGTATATTCAGCCTTACTGATAATAACTCGGGCTCCAGTCCTACCCGTGTCGCGAATCTTGTAGACATAAATGAATGCGAGGCACCAGAATCAAATAATACTGAAGCTGAAAAGGTGTTGACGAGAATAGTACCTGCCACTACCTCACCTGGTGCTATTCTTTCTTCTTCCATGGTCAAAGCCAGCACTTGACCATGTCCTCTGGGTGCGGGTCCCCTCTGTTAAAAATTTCTCTGCCTGCTCTGGATCAGGGCTTGGGCTTGGACATACTGCTGCAGTCTCTGCTGCTGGAACGCCTGGGCCTGCGTAGGCAATGGCCTCGGGAACGGGTACTGCAGCTGCTGCTGCTGCTGGACTGGTGCTGGTCCTCTAACTGAAGGACTAGAGAGGGCCGATGAACTCCCCATGTTCGGACAATTCCTAACCCTGTGGTCCGGGGCACCACAAACCAAGCACAAATCCTGTGCTCTGCGACACTCTGATACCACATGCCCTGGCTTCCTGTAGTGTGAACATCCCACTGCGGAAGACTGCTTCTGCTTCTGCTGCTGAGGGTGCATCGGGGTTGAATGCTGAACCGACATCACTGAGGCCGCCCGCCTCGGAGCTCCAATGGTCAAAGCCCTGGCCGCCGGGGCTGGTGCTGATGACTGATTCATCTGGCTGTGGGATCGCTTTCGACCTCCGGTCTTATCCACGATCCTCTGGGAGGTATACTCATGCCTCCGGGCTGCTCTCAATACTGCATCAAAAGTCTGATGCTCAAACTGCTCCACTGCCAATAGAATCTCCAGATGAAGCCCCTGCTGGAACCGCTGGGCTCTATCGAACTCGGTCGCTACCAAGGTGGGAGTAAACCGACTAAGTCTCGAAAACTCGGCCGCATATCCGTCGACCGTCCTGCCCATTTGCTTCAGATTGGTGAACCTCGTTTGTAGATCGTATCGAGCTACAGCATCAAAATACTTGGTCTGGAATCTCTCCCTGAATACTTCCCATGAAATAGGGGCCACTAATCCATCGGCCTGTGCTGCCCACCAGCTGCGGGCAAGATCTAGTAACTGCAGGCGCACTACGGCCACCTTCTCGTTCTCTGGAGTCCTGGCTGCTTCTAGAATCACCTCTGTGTCCTGAAGCCATGCATCTGCAGCGATCGTATCTTCACTGCCGTCGAAGAAGGGAGGGATCAAGCGCTTGAAGCTGTTGGCCGCGCTATTACCCTGATGACCTCCTCTGGTCAAAGCATCTGCCACCGCCTGGTACAAGGCATCTCCGCGACAATCTTGGAATACTAAAAGGACCTGATGAGACCCACCAGAGTGCCATCCTCAGGCTCTGCAGGTTGGACGGGCTGAACTGGTGGCTCTTCTCCGGTAGGCACGACTCTGGAGGCTACTCCGGAATGTTGGGCTTGATCTCCAGGTTGCAGCTGGTCTGCGGGAGGTGCTCCGTCTTGCTGATCGGTAGGACCAGGAACAATGCCGCTGAAGAAGACGACATAGGGAACAATAAAGAAGGACCAGGACAGATCAACGATACAAGCATGTGATCAGGTCAAGATTCTAGGGATTTAGAGAGCACGAGCAGAGATCAAGGGCGAGTACTGATTGAGACATCTATTCGGTAAACCCTCACATATCTTGATTTACAAGACCTGCATGGGCCACCACTAAAATTATGTCACGTCCCAGAACCAGAATACTGGAGAGCGGGAGCGTACATAGCCAGCTACGTATAATGAAGTACAACCCACCTCGCTATACGGTCACGGCTGTCTAGACACATGAGGGTTAACTACAATCCATCAGTCACCTATGGTTATTAAAAAAAGCCTATTGTCTCAATCACAAACAAGTAGTAGCAGATACAAGATATTAGAACATCAAATATACAATAGTAAGGCGTCTCATACATTACATATTAGATGATCATGAAGCTAGTCGTACAAAATGTCAGGACTAGTAAGAGTTCAGTCATACATGATCACCCTAGGATTTGTCAATCATGTTACAGCCCGTAGGCAGACAGTAAATAAGGTGCAATACGAGCTAACACGTGCTCGTCGGCTAAACGCCTCAAAAGAATAATTTTTACAATAAAGTGGGAGGACAAAAGAAACCCACTCGTTGCCAGGGTTACGTCTGGTGGTCACCATCTGGCTGGAAGACAGGTAGATCCTCTGGTGCTGCTTCGATATCTGGCCATACAAAACCAGCTGGGTCAGACTCCAGAAAGAGCAAGTGCCACAAAGGAGGCTTCACTTAGGAACTAAAACCAGCATATCACAAATAAATAGTAAAGGTAATTAAAAGATACTGATAATAACTGAGATAACAATAATATATTGAGCACGGAGAAACCATTCAAGTAGCCAGACTACAACCCTTAAACCAAAAAAGGACCGGGGTTGCAGCCCTTCACCTGAATAGAAATCCGTCTCAAATACCATTGGTACAGTGAAGACAATAAACGAAGAGAAGGCACAGAACTGTTCCGGGAGCCAGGTTACAATCCTTAAACCAAACAAGGATCGGGGTTGTAACCCTTCGCCTGAACAGAACTGGACCCCTGTGTAGGAATAAAATAGTAAAGCGTAATACTCTAGAGGAGGGTGAATAGAGTTGGCAGCAGAATAATGCTAATTAAAAAATGTTAGCAGCACAATCACAGAATATTAATCACAACTAAAATAAAGTAAAGACAGAGTTAAGAGAGCAAACGCAAAGACAATGATGTATACTGGTTTTTCTCTGTTGAGGACTAATCCAGTCGGTAGAACTCTTGCTACCAGTTGAATCCACTATTGGAAAAATCGTAAGTTTTCTTACGAAGTCCTTGCAACTTCTACAACGCGAGCTTTGATACGAAGAACTCGTCCAACTTTAAATGTGAAGAGGTATTCTTCAATCAAGCCTTCTGATTACAATCTTTCAGAAACTTCTAGACCGTACTGTACTGGCAAATCGACTAGAGGATTGTAATTGGCTTGGGATCTGAAATTGAAAGCTCTAGAAAACTCTTTGGAAGACTGAAAGCTTTAGATAGAGAGAAGATTGAAAGTGAATGAGTGAGTTGAAATGTTCGAAATCCGTCTCTATTTATAGGTGTTCCAAAGGCAGACTTCTGACAGAATTCGGGCAGAATTCGGGCAGAACTCTATGAGCAAATCTCGGTCAAATCCGCAACTGCAGGAGGACCAAGTAACAAGTATTCAAAATCACAACGGCCACCAACCGAACTCTGGCCGAACTCGGTCCGAGTTCTGTCAGGGTTTAGTTAGGGTTTTAAAAAGCTTTTTTATGGTTTTTGAAAACCATTTGAAAACCTTTTTGTAAACCTTTTTGAGAGGTCATTTTAAAAATATTTTGAACTCATTTAAGGGTAGCCTATTTGCCAGTACGACTCGGTGTACAACATATTCCTAGACTCAAATAAAATGAAAAATATATTGCATAAGGAATTACAGACTCGAGTAGGCAAACAGATCTTCGATCTTGAATTCAGTGGATAGCCATTCTTGATCATGTCCAAGAGTCCGAGATGTCCCGACTAGCTTTGAATATCCAGACAGAGTTTGATCAATTATTAAAATCACGTTGACCATATGACCAATGAGCCAACAATCTTCCCCATTTTGATAATTGACAAACTATGAATGATATAACATTAAGCTTGTTCAAAACATCAAAAAGTAGAATTATTCATATCCTGTATTATCTCAAAAAAATGTTAGATCTTTTAATTTTTCTCCCCCTTTGTCACTTAGCAAAATAATTGCAAAAGATAAAGCTCCCCCGCAATCAATGCATAAGTAACAAATAGTGAGAAAACACATATAAAAGAAATAAGGCATAAAACTAGAGAAATATTACAGACATTTATTGTTAAAAAAAATTATCACAGGCATGTAATTTCACAGGCAGTTATAAAGAATGAAGTAATATAAGAAATAGTGCTATCATAAACTGAAACTGAAACATAGTGCTGGAATAAACTGGAATGCCATAAACTGAGGCATAATAAACATGTCCAGAAAATAAAAGAGTACTGAAGCAAACTAGAAAGTGCTAATAGTAATAAAAAAGTACTGATAATAACTTGAAATATCGGAGCATTTCCAAGTGCACAATAAAATATCACTCAAAATCATATAGTCACATCTCCTCATCATCATCCTCATCATCAGCTCGACCAGCATGTCCTGAAGGACCAGCTCCAGAGGTACCAGCGCCAGAAGGATGAGGAGGGGCGCCAGCGTAGAACTCACCAACAAAGTCACGAGGTGGAGCACGATCATTTTGAACTCATTTAAGGGTAGCCTATTTGCCAGTACGACTCGGTGTACAACATATTCCTAGACTCAAATAAAATGAAAAATACATTGCATAAGAAATTACAGACTCGAGTAGGCAAACAGATCTTCGGTCTTGAATTCAGTGGATAGTCATTCTTGATCATGTCCAAGAGTCCGAGATGTCCCGACTAGCTTTGAATATCCAGACAGAGTTTGATCAATTATTAAAATCAGGTTGACCATATGACCAATGAGCCAACACCCTGATCTTTATTGTTAAGGCCAGTATAAATAATCATGATATTGAAGTAAGGTAAAACATGACGAGCATGACATGGGTTGCAATAAGACAATAAACGAAGAGAGGACACAGAACTGCTCCGGGAGCCAGGTTACAACTCTTAAACCAAACAAGGACCGGGGTTGTAACCCTTCGCCTGAACAGAACTGGACCCCCGATCGTTATTGTTAAGGCAAGAATCAATAATCATGTCCTGTCACAATCTTGCACAAGATCAGGATAAGACTAAGCTGGAATAAACTTCATTCAATCAATCACGGCCAAGCAAGGAGTACGACTTGATACTTTAACTAACTAGGGTTATCACAGGCCTAGTTACTAGCAAAATGCAACAAGATTATCCCAACAGCCACAAGCCCTGCAGACCATCCAGGTTATCCGGGTTGAATGACCGTTTATGAAGGGTGCACCACTTGACTGTGTGCTGGAAATGTGCCCTACTCGTCGGTAGGCTACAAGTCCGTTAGTGCGCCCAGATAACGGGATTGCCTGTAGCTGGAAAATCTCTTCATGACTACTGAATTATTCTAGTTTATTAGCCTTAGTCAATTGCAGTAGGTATCCCTGACCGTGGTACTCAGGGATCCCTATCCTAGACATGATGCAAGACAGTACTGGTTTATTTGTGCAAACACAATCGTCCATGGTATCCAGGTCCTTCATACTTGTCACGTCAGGCTAGCTGTCGTAACAGCTTGTCGAGATACATCATGTCAGTTTACTTGTTAAGAGTGCGCCATGGCGGGCCACTATCGTGTTTTATTCTTACCTTATCATGAATGAGAGAAACTTGCATAAAACTACTAGTGACATATTCTTGAAGCCAAGGAAAAGATCTACAACTTTCATGTTTTGAGTTTTTCAAGATTCTAGCTACAAAACAACTTAAACAGGCAAAAACAGCGAAATAGAGCAATTCCGGCGCATGGGATTCCTGCACAATCGGCGCATGGGATTCCTGTACAAATCGGTGCATGGGATTCCTGCACAAATCGGCGCATGGGATTCCTGCACGAATCGACGCATGAGATTCCTGCGCAATCGGTACATGGGATTCCTACACAATCGGCGTATGGAATTCCTGCACAATCGGCGCATGGGATTCCTGCACAAATCGGCGCATGGGATTCCTGCACAAATCGGCGCATGGGATTCCTGCACAAATCGGCGCATGGGATTCCTGCGCAAATCGGCACATGGGATTCCTGCGCAAATCAGCGCATGTGATTCCTGCACGAATCGGCACATGAAAAACTCACGTTGCGTCTTCAGTACATGCGCGTAGGGAACCTATGCGCATGACACGCTCGGAGTTAAGGGATGCGTTGCCGGGACTTCATGGCGCATGGCCTCCCGGCGTATGGCCTCCCGGCGCATGGCCTCCCGGGCGCATGAGGTTCCCGGCGCATGGGGTTCATCGTCCCCAAACAGCAAGTTCAGCCATGAAAGTTCGGAAAACTTGTAATGGCCATAACTTACTCATCCGGAGTCGAAATCAAGCGAAACAAAAGCCAAAACTGAAGGAAATTGAATTCTCTACAACATAGAACCATTAGTTTTTGGAAATACCAAGTTTTTAGAGATCAAAACCAAGAAAACTAAATAAAAAGAAACTTAAAACTTAGATCTACAAAAATATAACCATAAAAATAGAAAATGCCAAGTTCTAAAGTATCTTAGAATCAAGTAAGGAAGAGAATAGAACAATAAAACTTGAGATCCATTATGAAGCAAGTTTGCACTTGCCTAAGCTCTCTCTCTCTTCCTGGTAGGTGTAGAAGTAAATGTGGAGAAGAAGAAAAGTAATGAAAAGAGAGAATGAAGGAATGGGTTAATAAAGGATAGGGATGGTAGGTAGGGGTTCTCTCCTTGGTTCATGATGTACCAAGCAACCCAACCCGAACCAAGCCAACCCAAACTAAACCGAGCCAAGCCAAGAGATATGCAATACAAGAGAAAATAAGTACACGTATTCCAAGATACGTAATACGAACTACAGGCATTACAGTAGCCTTTGCTCGTCGAGTCGTTGCCCGAATAAGTTAGACAAGAGTTGTGCTGGGTTATCGAAGCCATTTCTAGCACTGTCCCGCTCTAGCTGCGGTTGTCAAGTCGCGTAGCCCCTAGAGAACAAGGCTCGTTGCACAAAGTATATGACTTGAGCGTTAGTGTCGTCTAGAGAACCAGGTCTGTCTAAGGCACGAGTTACGATCAGTTTAGTGAAAAGCTTGCCACGAAAAAAGGAAGTCCACGCGACTGGTTGTCGCCGAGATCGGTCCCGCTACTTGGGAGTCTCGTTAACTCATGATATATCCCGCACACAAGATCGGTCCCCTGGCTTGGGAGTCTCGCTAAGTCTTGATATGTCCCGCACACGAGATCGGTCCCGCGGCTTGGGATTCTCGTTAAGTCTCGATAGAAAGAAGGAATGCATGGTCATGTTGAGAAAGGACTGGATAGACTGGATAGATCGAGTATGCATGGTCATTGGACAACTTGTCGACAAGGTGTAGTCTTCTCGAGTGATCACCGGGGCGTGACAAAATCTGTCTCTCGGGTGCTATCTGGGGGCGCCTGGAACCACTCGGCCTAGGAGAGATTAAGAGCACCCTGAGGTAAAAGATACCTCATGTTAAAAGGGTAGCCGACATCTGAGTCCTTAGCGATATGCTGAACCAAAGAGTAACAGCGGCTAATCACAGGAAATGACCCCGTGGACCATCATGTAGATATGATACATGCATGACCCAATTATGAACTTCAATATCTGCAAGAATGAAATATGAGTTATTTGTTATACAAATTGTGCTAACGTGTTTTTGTGCATGGATGACAGTCGGCGATGGATAAGTTGGTTATATAATATTCTTCTGTCTTGTTTCTTATGAATTGTTAAACATAACCTAGACAAGTAGAAAGATCACTAGTAAATATGTAGCTTCACATATTGAATTAGTGCAAATATTTGTGAGTTTCGACGAAGAGCCGCTCGCCAGTACATGATGTGTGTTGACCCACGTTGTGGGCATCCTTTTCAGAAAGCAAAAGGAGACAGAAGGATTTCAAGTGAGGCACTAAAGCTCGTCTAGCCCAGTAGAGCTGTGGACTGCCTCGAAGCTACTTTTTATTCCAGTCAAGCTGCAAGTTTCTTTTCCTTTGAAGGTGTCTTTTCATTTCCAGCATATAATAAAAGGATATGATGTATGGGCATTGCGACTATTTTCAAAAGAGAGTTTTAAAGAGAATGATGTAGCTAAGATAAGGCAATCTGAGTTTGCAAAGCTTTGTACTTGTATTCCTATCAAGTTTATCAATAAAAGAAATATTTCTATTTCAAATCTTTGGGTCCAATATTTGATTTTTTGCAATAATGGGTGCATTCGTGTGTTTTTCTTGACTAGTTATTTTGTACAGGTATATTAGCCTTGTGCAAGCGCAACTTAGGCTTGCATGGCATCACGCCTTAGCAAGGACGAACGATCCTGCAGGGATCCAGGCAAGACGGATATCCCTAGCGGGATCGGGACGTGATGTCACGCCCCAGAACCAGAATATTGGAGAGCGGGGGAGTGACTCAGCCAGCTACGTATTACGGGTAGATGAATATCGTATAATACGATCAATGATGTCTAAAAGATGAGGGGGTGCATACTAGATGAAAGTCTCACTAGGGTTACTTGACATCTATTGTCTCAATCATTCAAACATGAAGCAATAATAGAGAACATGTAAGATAAAGCAGTAAGGCGTCCCGAATGCTTAGTCAAAATGTTCTTGAGTTCTGGCTGGACAAAATATAGCCAGATGATATAGCAAGGTATACACAATTGTTATCAGCTACAGTCTGACTTAGTTACAATTATGTAAATTGTGTAAGACAGTCCGACTAACATGTCGGTGCCAAGTGACAAAATGTAAAGTAAGTACCAAAACGAGCAGGGAAGTAAAGAACCCACTCGTGTCCTCCTGCGATCATCCTTCTAGTATTGACCATCTTGGAGGTAGAAGTAAGCTGAGTTCTCGGAAACTGGCTCTAAATCTGGCCATGCAAAACCAGAGAGGTTAGTCCTCTAATAGCAAGCACCACAAGGAAGCACGACATGAGAATTAAAACCAGTGGTAAGAGTAAGAATATGATAAACAAGTCTCCGCTTGCTACTGTGGTTCACACAACATCACGACACTTCAAACCAACTTTCCAACCAAACAAGGACAGAAGTTGACCCGTCATGTCCTGACATTCTGATCATCTCAGTTAGTGAACGAAGTAAGTACAGTACACAAACAAATCAATTTAATTGGCAATACAACTACTACGGCTTGCTAACTGTAAGTTCCAAGTTATCCTGAAAATATATAATAAGGGATTCCTCAGTTCTTACAATGTGCAAGCAAGGCTAGTCTACCCAATAATCAGTTACGTCATTCATAAATTAGACGAGTCCCAGCGGGACGCCCGTCATCAGTATATAGTAAATAAATATAAGCAGATACCGCTTCCTGTCCGTATGGCAGATTTATAGTATCTGTGGGAACCAGCCGGCATGTCGGGGAACTAATTGCCCCAAGGATGGCTGCCATGTAAGAACTCAGAAATCCATTCTCTCCATGCAATCGTTATTTTATTTAACTTAGTAGTCCCTATGTTAATTGAAATCCCATGCCGTGGATCATGGTCATTCAGAATGAGTACTTTCGTACAAAGTACGATATGCACAACTCTACAACGATGCCCGTGCGGTTATGTTGTAGGTCTTACATAGCATAATGCAATAATCAAACCTAGCCACAAAATAATCATACTTTGACTGTAAGGTACACATGCTGCTTTTGTAGAAAATAAGTTGAAGTCTGCACGTATCCATATGCCAATGTTCGGGATCGGCTAGTCGATTGCAATGGTTCATAGTTAATATGAACGTGTCTCATTCAGTTTCAGTAAGACGACTAGCCAATCTCTTTAGTTCCAACTAGGAACGCATGATCAATCATTTAGTCAAGGTAACAATCAATGTTAATTCGTGCCAAGGCATGAAAGTGAAACTAGTATTTAGTATGGTCGAGTCTATAACTCTCATGGTTAAATTTCAGTCATACTGGGTATCCATAAACCAATCGGGACACAGGGCACATTCCACACCATAATAAGTATTAAAATATTAGCATATCATGATTATATCGAGTTCATGTCAAAAGGCGTAAGGTATAGTAAGGGATGCCATGTACGTCCAAGGAGTACGCTCGATGAATTACGCCAAGTCAGAAGAGTACGTCCAATGAAATACGCGTAAAGAAAATTTACGCGTGAGGAAAGTTTACGCATGAAAGAATAAAGCTTACGCGTAAAGGAGCACGCTCAATAAAGGAATAAAGTTGCGCGTAAAAACTCGTCTTACGCCAAGCCAGTGGTGTACGTGTAAAGAATAACGTTACGCGTAAAAACTCGTACGCGTAAAGAGTCAAGGTTTACGCATGAATCTTGTACGCGTAAAAAAGTCAGAGTTTACGCATGGATCTTGTATGCTGTTATGTGTGAATCAATACTCATAAAGGAAATGATGTTACGCATAAACTTGTACGCATAAACAAAATAATCGTTACGCGTGAACTTGCACGCGTAAAGAATGACGTTACGCGTAAATGGGTACGCGTAAAAATAACGTTACGCGTAAAACTTGTACGTATAAAGAGTTACGCATGAATGAGTATGCGTAAAAATAACGTTACGCGTAAAACTTGTACGCGTAAAGAATACGCCAAGCCTGAGTAGACTTGCGTAATCCGAATTCACGCTGACACGAATGATCGTGGGAGTAGAGCTTGATATTACGCGAGCACGTATAACATGGGCGTAAGAATTTCCAGAACTCCAATTCCTATGAAACTTTCAATCTAAGCCCAAAATAGGATTCCATAGGTCAGAATGGCGTATAACATAAATCTCACAATCTGGAACGAACGAAACTTGAAAATAAGAAAGTTTGATAGATCAAAACACACAAAATCCAAAAATGGCAATTTCTAGATCTACTAAAAATGAAACTTCAAAATGTAAAATGCCAAGTTCTAAACTATCTTAGGATCACGAGAGGAAGATAAATGAACCATAAAAATATGGGTTCTCATGTGGAGCAAGATGTACTTGCCTAAGCTCTTGGTAGGTGGAGAGAGTTATGAGGAAGAAGAAGAGTAATGAGAATAAGAAGTAATAAAGAGAGAGAAAGGGGTTGGAGTTTAAATGGAATGATGGTAGGTAGGGGGTTGGTCGGGTTCATGGTAAACCACCAAAATCCGAAAATAAACCAACCCAAGCCGAACCCAAGAGCAAAGCAAAAGCAGAAAATAAAATACTTAAAAATGATTAGCGTAAAATTAAAGAATTAACTACAAACAAATGCAGGATAAATATTAAATAAATACATTCAAGCCGTATACGTATTAAAATACGCGTATTAAAATACGCATTCTGGGAATGGAGAGTGACACGTGACACGACCCAGTATACCGGATCGTGCTGGGTCATATATGTTAGTCCATAAATTATGCCCGGTCTGGCCCGGAGCCCAAGCCCAGTCCAACCTGAGGCCTGGCCTGACCCGGCCCGACCCGAAGCTGCTGCCATTTAATTTTATGTCTCTAATATTCATACACAAGCATCCATCTTTTAATGAAAAGGCAGAGACAAGAAATGCTCAAGTTATGTATTTGTTAACCTTATCCTTGTTGGGGTCTGATATCATTTTAGATATCATTTTATATTGGGGGGGACATCATCTTTATCCCAAATAGGTCTAACATCTTCATTTGATAGATGTTCTACCTTAACTCCTACCATCTCCCTCAACTATGATTTCATTGCTCGTAAGTGGCAGCAATTGGTCTGCTCCTGTCCATTACGCATGTCCAAACTATATATGCCAACCGGTTTGGTCTCATCTTAACCACAATAGCGTCTACTCCTAACTTCCATATATGTATTATACTCATTTCTCACTGAATCTAACACCATATCGTTGATCATCCATATCAACATTCTCAATCCAGATGATGGTGCCCCCATTAACTTTTAAGTTGTTATATTTTTACTTCCCCAAGATGGCCCTTGCCCAGGCCAGGTCCGACGTGGCCCGGCCCGGTCCGACCCGAAGTCCACTGTGCCGTGGGTAGGGCTGCAAACGAGCCGAGCCGAGCCGAGCCGAGCCAAGCTTTTGTAAGCTTGAGCTTGGCTTGTCTAGAACTATTCGAGCTCGAGTTTGATAAGTTTTTTATTTTGAAGCTTGAGCTTGGCTCGAGCTTGTTTATATTAAGCTTGAGCTTGGCTTGGTTTGAGCTTGAGCTTGGCTTGATAAGGAAGCTTGACTCAAGCTTGATAAGCTTGAAATCAAGCTTGTGGCTCAACTTTATTTCAAGCTCATTAAGCTTGATTTGAAGCTTAACAAGCTTGATTTCAAGCTTGTTAGGTTTGAATTCAAGTTTCTGAAATATTAACAATTTATTTATAAAAAATTTAATTAAAAAAAGTTTCTTAATATCACTTATTAAGGACAAATATGTAATACACACAACCATATTGTTATACAAATATATATAATTGGAATTCAACAAAGAACAAACGAGCTTCTAAATAAGCCAGCTCGCAAGCTCATAAACGAGCCAACTCGCGAGCTCAATCGAGCCGAGTACTTCTAAGCTTGAGCTTGGCTCGTTTATTAAACGAGCTCAAAAATAAAGCTTGAGCTCAGCTTGTTTACTAAATGAACCGAGCTCAAACGAGCTTTTATCGAGCGCTTGGCTCATTTGTAGCCCTAGCCGTGGGTCATGTGTCGGACTGGGCTCAGATTTTTGCCCTTAGGCCGGACCCGGCACGGTCCTCTATATTGTATGGACTTGTGAGGCCCGGCACAGACCTGACCCGGCCCACACAAATTTGGGTCGGGCCGACCCGGCCCACTTGACAGCTTTAAGTATCATGATCTATTTTTAGAATATTCGCTAGATTGTGAAAATGTTTATTTAAGCTATGAAATAAATGTCTTTGAAAAAAAAATCATATGAAATATAAAAAAATAAATACATTAACTTCTCCTATGTATCATAAGTATTACACATCGCTCGGTTTTATATTTTATATTTTAAATAAAAATGATTAGTGTTAGAACTTTTTATAGAAAATATAAACATATGAGTGGTTTATATAATTAATTTCAAAATAAAATAGTCCCTATAATAAATATGAAATATATGAATAATTAACATAAATTGTCCAAATGTAAGCTAATCCTAGCTTAGATTTGATACCAAATAAAATCCTACATGAAAACCAACTACCATCCAAACTGATACTTAGCTGTGTTTTAAATAGACAACATGTTCACTGCCTCTTCAACCTCTTTTCTTGAACAAGGTTATTGAGTAACCCCACTCCACAATTTTTATTATTATTTTAATACTCCTTAATATTAGTGTTATTTGTATGTAATGGGTTTGATTGAATAATTAAAGTAAAATTATTTTGGATGGCCATAGAAAGTGGGGGTGTATTTAGCTTGATCACCTCCTAGGCTACCTCTTTTGCTTCTTTTGTTTTTTACTTACGTTTTGGTGCTTTTCTTAAATGGTGTTATTCTACTCTCTCTCTCTCTCTATACCTAACCCCTTTTCAAAGACTCCCACGAGTCCTTGACCTATGAGCATTTGCAAGTTTTTTATTCTCTCTGATTTGCTTCCTGACATCTTCGTCACAATAAATTTGGACCACGTGCCAAAGAATGCATTTTTGTTGGCGACCCAAATGGACAAAAAAAAATAGGGATTTTTTGACTTTCATCCCACTTATTAATATGATTTTGTACTTACATTCCATTTTTTATTTTTTTTAGACTTACATCCCACTTTCGTCACTAAAAGTATTTTTCGTGACAAAACAAATACTTTTTGTGACAAAATAAATATTTTTTGTGACGAAAAGTGGGATGTAAGTCAAAAAAAAATTAAAAGAGGGATGTAAGTACAAATTCATATTAACAAGTGGGATGTAAGTCAAAAAATCCCAAAAAAATACTTATCGTGCTTATGATGTTGACAATTATTACTCAACTAGTAGGGATTATTATTTTGTATGAATATTTTTTCCTACTGAGTTACCTCTTAGGCAAACGACCGATTTGCTGTAAATAGGTTTACAAGATCAAATATGTGTTTTTATCATATAGATTTTTGTTTTTGTTTTTTTATGAGAGTTTACTTACATCTAGTCCATTCCAACCTACTCTAATCCATCCCAATATACATTTCTGGATCCGTCCGTGAATACAAATCGATGGTTACATTGAGCGCTATAAAGTTTGACTTTTTGTAGCAAATTTATTTGTCATTGTCGTTGTACGTGGGTGGATATGCACAAGATCTTTCTCTGTGGTGATCCGTTGGAGGAGGTATACATATCGATCTCTCCTGGATTTTCTAACTAGAAGATTTTTATAGAGCATTTAACTTTAATAAAATTACTGTGTCGGTACAAAGTTAGAAGGAAGAATAAAATTAGAAAGATAAATGAAAAGCTCCCCAACTTTTTTTTATATGCCAATGACCCCCTAGTATAGCGGTAGTGGTGAGACATGCGGTCCAAGTAGTTAGAAAAAAAAATAAACAAGGAAGAGGGAGACTTCTAGTTACAAGGAAGAGGGAGATTGACGTAAGATGAATGAAAAACTCAATTGTTCCCCAACTTGTAATTAGAAAAATAAACAGAAGAACCTTGTAATTAGAAAGATGAATGAAAAGCTCTCCAACTTTTTTTATATAAGTTTTTTTCACACATGGGAAAAAATTATATGATATTTGTACGTGAAGTGAAATGTATGGAGAAAATGCAGAAAGAGGATCCGTCGCCAAATGAGATGGCACGGAAGCAATTTTCCACGGGTTTGTGCCAGCCAGATGACATATATTAACTTACCTGTTGAAAGTTTTGAAGAGAGGACTTTGTGCCAAATCAATTGGCACAAAAGTGGATTTTTGCCATCCCCATTGGCACAAATAATTTAATCGCCAATTGAATTGGCACAAAAAGAGTGCCAATGGTGCACAAATGCTTTGGTCGCCAATTGAATTAGCACAAAAAGAAGCTCCGCCAATTGAATTGACACAAAATGAGTGCAAGCACAATTCATTGGCTAACGGTAGGATTTGCAACGACAACTTTAACGCCAAGTCACTTGGCACAAACATAACCGTTACTTGCCACAAATCTAATATTTACTTCTCCTCTATAAAACTCTATGTGGATAACAAATAGCCTCACAGTTCTCTCGCTCCCTCACACTTCTCCCCCCTCATTCTCCCTCTACCTCTCACTTATCTAATTCTCAAAACTCCACAGACCTATTCTCAAACTTGGGGTCCTCTTCTACAAGAAGCTTATCACATTCTTGTACTTCAGATATTGAATTTCTCCTTAATAGATCGTAGCCTAAAAATAGTATGCTCGTACGGAAGTAAATTAAATGAGTTATATTATGTAGGAGGATTAACTCAATTTTTTTCAACTTATCAAAATATTACTTTTGAAAATGACTAATTTATGAATAACATTACTCGTTATTGCTTTTCTTCTTCCTCCTCTTGGTTCTTCTTGGATTTTCTTGTTTACAAATAAACATGGAAGAGGGGGACTTCTAGTTACAAGGAAGAGGGGATTTCTGGTTATGGAGAGAAGAATATAAGTATAAGTAGGCAATTGGGCACGGTCTTCAAACAATACTTCACCTTTCCCGCAAATCTAAGGACACATTCTTCTAAGATTCCGCAGAAGAGCACAGTCTTCTAAGATTCCACCGAGTCTTCACTTTAATGACGCGGTCGGAAGTGAGATTGACGTTTGTTTGCCAAAATGCTACTGAGCTAAAAGTAATGGCACAAGTACTTCTTGAGCCAAAAGTAATGGCACAAGTACTTTTTAGCCAAAAGTAAATGATATTGAGCCAAAAGAATTGGCACAAGTACATTTTGAGCCGAAAGTAATGACACAAAATCCTCTCGTCGATGATGCTGGCACAACTGCTCGGTTTAGCGCCAAAACACTTGGCACAAAAGTTCATTCGTATGGGGTTCTCCGAGTCATACATTATGTGGCAAATATATTGGCGACCCTTCCCCCTTCCCACGATACTTCCAAACTATTCCCTTTTCATATAATTTAATCTAAATTTATCCCTTTATATGGAAAAAAAAACTGTGTGTATGTGTGTGTGTGTAAGCCACTCAGCCGTCCGAGGAAGAATTCGAACCCAAGAACTATGCTTGGGCGGCCTCCCACACTACCACTAGGCTAATGATTTAGGGACGTGTACTCACACGCGCGCACGCGCACACACACACACACACACACACACACACACACACACACACACACAGATGCACAAGATGGCAAAATAAACTTGTAGTTATTTGAAATGTTGAAGCAATGGGTAATTGTGGCGAACTCGCCTCCACTGGGCCTCGAACTCTGACCACTTTGGTCGCATGCATCTTTCTTAACCACTAGGTTAGAGGTCATTTACTCTCTCTCTCTCTCTCTCTATATATATATATATATATATATATATATATATATATATATATATATATATATATATATATATATATATATATATATATATATATTATTTTTATTTTGAAATAATGATTAATTGTGGCGAACTCGTCTCCACTGGAGCTCGAACTCCCAACCACTAGTAGTTAAGAGAGATGTATGCGGCCCAAGTGGTTGGGAGTTCGATGTAGTGCCCCGTCCCTATATCGTGCCCCGTTTTTGTCCACGGGGTGCGCGAGAAAGGAACACTGTCGCTATCGATTCGGTCGGGACCGATAGGTCGGAATCGGCCGAGTCGATCAAAACGGAAACGGTTGAATTAAGATCCATTTCACGTTATGGAATGGCTTCTTCGGAACCAAGTCCCATATTCAGCGGGTTGTACCTCGAGGATTGGCTCTACGGCTGAGTCGGAAGAGACCTCCCGTTGCTCTGGTTTTCATGTCACACTTGAATTGGCTTTGGCTTTGGTTTTCGTGAATGCATTTTTCGTGAATGTTTTCGCTGGGTTTTCGTGACGCATTTTCGAGCTTCGCATTCATATCGAATATCCTTGAATAAAATAGTGTTCTAATCAGTTGCTTATGCGATTGCAGGTGATTGCGTAGGCGACGTCAGCGCAGCTAACCGGTCGCTCGCTTGAAGCAAGCCTAAGGCGAGTGGCTGACCTCCTTCGCCTCGTCCCTCTACTTCAAAACTCAGTATGTGAAGTAAAATGAATGCCTGTCATAATAGTATAGAATCAAAGAAATCGTAGCACGATTCTTCACGAAACACTTGTTATCAACTGCTGGTATTGGAAATAGAAAACATGTTCCTTATGCAAATCCACTTAGCCTATGCAAAGCAATGAATGAATCGATTAACGTTTATCGCAACGATACGGCTAAGTAAGCAAAATGGTCATTGGACAACTTGTCGACAAGGTGTAGTTTTCTCGAACGGTTGCCTAGGCCAAGGGACCGATTCGGCCCGGGAGGAACGAGAATAGCAAGCGCCAACCCTTCATCGGCGTGAGTTATACGGGCACTTTCGCACAGGGCTCACTACCCGACGCGAAAGGGGCGTCGTCTAACCAATGCTATAATCCGCGATGGCTTGACATTGCCAGTAGCCTTCACATCCCTTTTTACTGCTTAACAAGTGTACGGGACACGGGATGAATATGATAGTGGCTTAATGTTATACAGTTAGAATGCTTGCCTCAAAACATGTTAACATGCAAATCGAGCAGGATGGTTAGAAAGATCATTGAAATAGCTAGCTAACATGTTTACGAAACTTCTTGAATCAAATGTAGAGCTTGGATTTAATTAGCCATTCGCCAGTACATGTGTTTTGTGATGATCCTGGCTCTTTGCAGGTCCCGCGAACCAGGAAGGACGCGCCAACTAGCTCGACGACGTTCGTGACTTTTGAAGCTTCAGCCGTGCGTCGAAGACTTTCTCTGCGACTCCCCTTTTGAAGGCTCTCGACAGTCCAAGAAAGATGACTCAGCGTCCCTCCCATCCAGATCACTGGAGTACTTTATTGTATTTTGAGGGATGCATGTGTGCAATGTATGGAATGGCTATCTCATCGGCACTCTTTTGTAATTGAGTCATGTTGTAGCCCGTGCGGCAATGAGTCTTGTATCGGAGTCTGTAAAAGATGTTCATTATCAATAAAGATCAAGTTTTCTTTACTTATTGTGTGAATCAATTTGTCTGCGTACTCTCTTAGATCTCGTGTCTTGGATTACCTTATGATTATGCCTTATGCGATCGCAAATTAGGTTCGCACGACATCACGCCCGGGGGACGACTATCGATTCGACGAAATTGGGGCGTGACATAATGGTATCAGAGCACGGCTTTACGTCCTTGTCCTCCTGTGTCGAGTTTCTAGTCTCAAACTGTTGACCTCGTGTCGATGAAAAGAGTTGTTCAATACGCTGAACCTAGGACATTTTCTGAAACTAACAAGAGTTGCCTTTCCTTTTTCCCTGCAGTTGCGAAAGCTCAGGGGAAAGACGAGACGAGCGCTTCCAGCGGCTCGAGTGCTTCTAGGCACGAGCATTCCGTCAACCCAACGGGAATGACGCCTACCATAGCCGGACCTTCCGGCGACCCAATGCAACGTATGTTGCAGATGCTTGAAATGCAGCAACGTTAAAACGAGCTCCATCGTCAGCAAGCGGAGGCTCGTCAGACTCAATTTGAGAATCAGTTCGAGGCTCAATTCAAGCTGCAGCAGCAGCAGCTGAATACCCTCCAGCAGATCGTACAGTCGGTCGTGGGCAACAACAACAATTCAACGATGATGCCTGCCGTGACCCAGCCTGCGGTTCGATCCAACGAAGTCGAACCAGAGGTGCCCGTGCTCTCACCTGCGGCACCGAGAAGTTCCAACTTCAACGTGTCAAAATTCACAAAAAGCTGTCGCACTTCCTTCAACGGCACAGAAGATCCCTCCGTGGCGATCGACTGGTTGGAGGAGCTAGAAGACAAGTTCGAGCTTCTGGGTGTCGAGGACTCAAAGAAAGTCGCGTGTGCTCAACTTCTACTTCGAATGAACGCGCACGATTGGTGGGCTGTGCAGAAGCGGGCTATTCGACGTGAAGACGAGACGGCGGCGATCTCATGGATGACATTCAGAAATGCGTTCGAGACTGAATATCTTTCTGCAGCCATGCGACAGGAAAAAGAAAACGAGTTGATGCAGTTGACGTAAGGGAATATGACTGTACGACAATATGCGACCGAATTTAACAAACTGGCCAAGTTTGCTGGAGACTATCTACCGACTACTGCAAGTCGAGCTAAACGATTCGTAGTGGGCCTGCGTTCCACTATCCGTGCTCATGTCTCGGTGCCTGAATACAAAACCATGGGCGAGGCACTCAACCATGCCCTCCGTCTGGAGTCCGAGTATCCTCCTACTACTACCGGCGCTGTTCACTTTAATAACAAACATCATAGTAATACGGAAGGCAACAACGCACACAAGCGTCAAAACCACGACAACGGAGACGGCAACCAGACGAAGGATCGAGTAGTCTGCAAGTTCCGCCACAAGGAGGGACACATGGCCGTCGAGTGCCAATTTAAGAACGGGGCATGTTTCGTTTGCTGCAACAAAAATCACATCGCAAAGAACTGCCCGAAAGCTAGGCCGAATCAACGTCCCCAACAACACCATCAGAACCGAGGCCAAGCACCTCGGGCTCCATCGACCGCACAACCGAATGGCCAGGACCGTCGCCCCAATGCTCAGGGCCGCGTCTACGCCATGACTCGCGACGAAGCGTTCGCATCCGATACAGTCGTGACAGGTATACTGCAATTCAATGATAAACCTGCTCGTGTATTGTTTGATTCAGGTGCCACGTATAGTTTTATATCGGCAGACTTTATCGCCGAGCACAAATTCTCCTTGACACCCCTGGGCCTCGACCTCTCTGTTAACGTACCATCGGGCATGCCACTACTTGCAAACTTAGTCTGCGGAGACGGAATCATCTGTATAGGTGGTCAAAAGGTCAGTCTCGATGCGATAGTTCTAAATATTAAGGACTACAACATCATTCTGGGGATGGATTGGCTCGGTCCGTGCAACGCAACCATAGACTACGCTGAAAAGAGGGTCACATTCTGCATACCTGGAATGCCTGAATTTTACTACTCGTGTGGTGAGGCGTCGCCGACCTGCATGGTGATCTCCATAATATCTGCTTAATGGATGCTGTATTTCGGGTGCGAAGGCTATCTAGCTTCCGTTCGAGACATGCGACAAGATGGTACAAACGCGGGTCAGACCGACGTTGTGGTAGAATTCCTCGATGTATTTCCGGACGAGCTGCCCGGCATGCCGCCCGATCGAGAGATTGAGTTCACTATCGATACATTCCCCGACACTCGACCGATCTCGAAAGCCTCGTACAGAATGGCCCCTGCAGAGCTTAAAGAACTCAAGGTGCAGTTACAAGAGTTACTCGACAAGGGATTCATCCGACCCAGCGTCTCGTCCTGGGGAGCGCCCGTGCTGTTTGTTAAGAAAAAGGATGGCTCTATGCGTCTTGGTATCGACTATCGCGAGCTGAATAAAGCCACCGTCCGGTACAAATACCCTCTGCCCCGCATAGACGATCTGTTTGATCAGCTTCAAGGAGCCACGGTGTTCTCGAAAATTGATCTGTGTTCGGGTTACCATCAACTCAAGATCAAGCCGGACGATGTGCCGAAGTCTGCCTTCCGCACTTGATATGGCCATTACGAGTTCCTGGTAATGTCGTTCAGCCTAACGAATGCCCCTGCTGCTTTCATGGATCTGATGAATCGGGTGTTCCGACCATTCCTCGATAAGTTTGTAGTAGTATTCATCGACGACATACTCGTCTACTCGAAGAATAAGCAGCAACACACTGAGTATCTACGGACCGTGCTTCAGACCCTTCGAGAAAATCAGTTGTATGCGAAGCGAAGCAAGTGTGAATTTTGGCTGAGTAGCATCGCATTCTTCGGACACATCATTTCAGCTGAAGGCATTGCGGTCGACCCCAAGAAAGTTGAAACCGTTGTCGATTGGAAGCGACCAACGTCCGTCAGCGAGATTCGAAGTTTTCTTGGCTTAGCGGGATACTATAGACGCTTCGTGAAAGACTTCGCGAAGATCATATCACCTCTGACTCGCCTCACCCAGAAAGGAGTCGCATTTGACTGGTCAGACGACTGCGAAGCTTCATTCCAAGAATTAAAGCAACGGCTCGTCTCGACCCCGATACTCGAACTTCCAGAAGGGACTAAGGGTTTCCAGATATTCAGCGACGCGTCCGGTCAGGGCTTGGGGTGTGTGCTGATGCAGCGGAATAAGGTGATATCTTTTACTTCCCGACAGCTAAATCCGCACGAGAAGAATTATCCCACGTACGACCTGGAGTTAGCGACGATTGTGTTTGCATTGAAATTGTGGCGTCACTACCTCTATGGCGTGGCATGCACGATCTATACCGATCACAAGAGCCTCAAGTATCTATTCACGCAGAGGGAACTGAACTTGTGGCAGAGGCGCTGGCTTGAACTGATCAAGGATTACGACTTGACTATCGACTATACGCCGGAAAAGAGAAATGTTGTGGCGGACGCTCTGAGTCAAAAGTATATAGCCTCGCTATCCATCGACCGTAGACTGCTACGCGACCTAGAAGAGCTAGGCATCGAACTCCGAGTCCGATTCCAGAATGTGCAGTTGGCAAATTTGCAGTTAGAGCCGAGCTTGCTTGAAAAGATCAAGACCGCTCAGAAGGACGATCCGTACCTGAAGAAAATACGAGATCTAATCTCGACGGGCAGGACGACCGACTTTACGGAAGACGAGACCGGCATGCTTCGATTGAGGGGTAGGCTATGCGTTCCGGATGATTCAGAACTTAGAAAGGAGATATTGTCGGAGGCGCACTACGCGAAGTACACCTTGCATCCCGGCAGTACGAAGATGTACAAGGACCTCCGCACAAACTTCTGGTGGCACGGGATGAAAAGAGATGTGGCACTTTTCGTGTCGCAATGCATGGCCTGTCAGCAGGTGAAAGCTGAGCACCAAAGACCGGGCGGGAAGATGCAGAATCTGGCGATTCCGGAATGGAAGTGGCAGCACGTGTGCATGAATTTTATTATTGGTCTGCCGAAGATGCCACGGGGAAATGATACAATCTGGGTCATCGTCGATCGATTAACCAAGTCAGTGCACTTTATTGCCGTCAAAGTTACTTGGAGCGTTGATCGCCTGGCGCAGATATATCTTGATGAGATAGTACGGCTGTACGGAGTTCCAGTATCCATTGTCTCTGATCGGGATTCACGGTTCATGTCACGATTCTGGAGTAGCCTTCAGTCGGTGCTGGGTACCAAGTTGCAGTTCAGCTCGGCTTACCATCCTCAGACCGACGGCTAAACGGAGCGCGTCAATCAGATTCTCGAAGACATGCTACGACTTTACGCAATTGACTTCAAATCAAGCTGGGAAAATCATCTACCTCTGGCCGAATTCGCATACAACAACAACTATCAATCCAGCATTCAAATGGCGTCGTATGAAGCCTTGTACGAATGCAAGTGCCGATCACCTATTTGCTGGGACGAAGTCGGAGAGCGGCAGATTCTCGGCCCGAAACTGGTGGAACAGACCGTGCAGAAAATTTGGCTCATTCGAGAAAGACTAAAGACTGTAAAGAGTCGTCAGAAAAGCTATGTGGACATTCATCGTCGACCCCTCGAGTTTCAAGAAGGCGATCACATATTTCTCAAAGTGTCGCCCATACGGAGAGTTACTCGGTTCGGCGCAAAGGGGAAGTTGAGTCCGAGATTCGTTGGGCCGTTCGAAATACTTGAACGGGTCACCCCAGTGGCCTATAAAATTGCCTTACCGCCGACGCTTGAAGGTGTACACAATATCTTCCATGTCTCTCAACTGCGAAAGTACGTGCACGACCCGAGCCACGTGATAGATTTTGGCCAGCTTGAGCTAAAGTCCGACTTATCCTACGTTGAAGAGCCAGTTCAAATCATATAACGCAAGGATAAGCTGCTGCGCAATCGAGTGATCCCTCTCGTCCGCATCCTCTGGAGGAACCATTCTGTCGAAGAGTCGACGTGGGAGCTTGAATCGAAAATAAAGGAGAAATTTCCTTCGTTATTCTCGTAGAGGTAGGTTCTATCTTTAAGTTCGAGGACGAAACTTTTTATTAGTTGGTTATGGTGTAGTGCCCTGTCCCTACATCGTGCCCCGTTTTTGTCCACGTGGTGCGCGAGAAAGGAACACTGTCGCTATCGATTCGGTCGGGACCGATAGGTCGGAATCGGCCGAGTCGATCGAAACGGAAACGGTTGAATTAAGATCCATTCCACGTTATGGAATGGCTTCTTCGGAACCAAGTCCCATATTCAGCGGGTTGCGCCTCGAGGATTGGCTCTGCGGCTGAGTCGGGAGGCACCTTCCGTTGCTCTGGTTTTCATGCCGCACTTGAATTGGCTTTGGCTTTGGTTTTCGTGAATGCATTTTTTGTGAATGTTTTCGATGGGTTTTCGTGACGCATTTTCGAGCTTCGCATTCATATCGAATATCCTTGAATTATACAGTGTTCTAATCTATTGCTTATGCGATTGCAGGTGATCGCGTAGGCGACGTCAGCGCAGCCAACCGGTCGCTCGCTTGAAGCAAGCCTAAGGCGAGTGGCTGACCTTCTTCGCCTCGTCCCTCTACTTCAAAACTCAATATGTGAAGTAAAATGAATGCTTGTCATAATAGTGTAGAATCAAAAAAATCGTAGCACGATTCTTCACGAAACACTTGTTATCAACTGCTGGTATTAGAAATAGAAAACATGTTCCTTATGCAAATCTACTTAGCCTATGCAAAGCAATGAATGAATCGATTAACGTTTATCGCAACGATACGGCTAAGTAAGCAAAACGGTCATTGGACAACTTGTCGACAAGGTGTAGTTTTCTCGAACGGTTGCCTAGGCCAAAGGACCGATTCGGCCCGGGAGGAACGAGAATAGCAAGCGCCAACCCTTCATCGACGTGAGTTATGCGGGCACTTTCGCACAAGACTCGCTACCCGACGCGAAAGGGGCATCGTCTAACCAATGCTATAGTCCGCGATGGTTTGACATTGCCAGTGGCCTTCAAACCCCTTTTTACTACTTAACAAGTGCACGGGACACGGGATGAATATGATAGTAGCTTAATGTTATACAGTTAGAATGCTTGCCTTAAAACATGTTAACATCCAAATCGAGCAGGATGGTTAGAAAGATCATTGAAATAGCTAGCTAACATGTTTACGAAACTTCTTGAATCAAATGCAGAGCTTGGATTTAATTAGCCATTCGCCAGTACATGTGTTTTGTGCTGATCCTCGCTCTTTACAGGTCCCGCGAACCAGGAAGGATGCGCCAACTAGCTCGGCGACGTTCGTGACTTTTGAAGCTTCGGCCGTGCGTCGAAGACTTTCTCTGCGACTCCCCTTTTGAAGGCTCTCGACAGTCCAAGGAAGATGAGTCAGCGTCCCTCCCATCCAGGTCACTGGAGTACTTTTTTGTTTATTGAGGGATGTGTGCAATGTATGGAATGGCTATCTCATCGGCACTCTTTTGTAATCGAGTCATGTTGTAGCCCGTGCAGCAATGAGTCTTATATCGGAGTCTGTAAAAGATGTTCATTATCAATAAAGATCAAGTTTCCTTTACTTATTGTGTGAATTAATTTGTATGCATACTCTCTTAGATCTCGTGTCTCGGATTACCTTATGACTATGTCTTGTGCGATCGTAAATTAGGTTCGCACGGCATCACGCCCGGGGGACGACTATCGATTCGACGGAATCGGGGCGTGACATTCGAGCTCCAGTGGAGGCAAGTTCGCCACAATTATATATATATATATATATATATATATATATATATATATATATATATATATATATATAATTGTGGCGAACTCGCCTCCACTGGGCCTTGAACTCCGACCACTTGGGCCGCATGCATCTCTCTTAACCACTAGGTTAGAGATTTAATGGGCTTGCAAGCCTAGCTTATGATACATCTCGAGGTTATATTTAACGGTGGGTTCCGTAGATATATTTACTACTACGTTGGATTCAAATGATTCCTTTCAATAAATGATAAAAGAAATATTTAATTCTATCTTAAGATTGAAATAAATCATATCAATAAATGGTAAAAGATAGATTTAATTATCTTAGGATTAAAATAAATAATAAAAAGTATATCTGATATTAATATTAATTTAATATTAATACTAAATTAACTTTAATATAACATTATGTTAAAATTAACATTAATATTAATATTAACATTAATATTAACATTAATATTAACATTAACATTAATTTTAATTCTAAAATTAATATTAATATTAATACTAAAATTGATAATGTTAAAATTAACATTAATATTAAATTAATATTAATGATAGTGTTAATATTAATTTTAATATTAATGTTAATCTTAACATTAATGTTAATATTAATGGTAATTTAGTATTAATATTAATATTAATATTAAATCTATCTTTTACCATTTATTTGAAAAGTGTCATTTGAATCCTAAGATAGAATTAAATCTTTCTCTTACCATTTGTTAAAAAATTTATTTGAATCATAAGATAGAATTAAATATATTTTTTACCATTTATTGAAAGAAAAAAAATTGAATCCTACGTAGTAGTGAATATACCTATAGAATCCACCGTTAAATAAAACGGAAATGTACCATAAGGAAGGCTTGGAAGCCCCATTAGAACGAAACTCTATATATATATATATATATATATATATATATATATATATATATATATATATATATATATATATATGAAGAACGGGTAATTTTATTGCTAATAAACTAGAGTCAAATATACTTAACCTGGGATATTGTTATCCCTCCATTATTCTGATATCAGCTTCAATGTTTCTTATTTTCCCTATAGTAGAAGTGGCCACTCCGTCAAATACTCGGCGTTTTCATTCTCTCCAAGTATGCCATAATGCGGATAGCAACCGTAGTTGGGCTTTATTGTACGTGGCAAAATCTTGACTCTTCAATGCACTGATCTCCTCGATCACTTCCAGGAGGCCTATCCTTCGACCGCCGGTGACACCGAGCCAGTGCCAGCATTGTTCCCATATATACCCCAATGTAGGACATTTAAAGAAAATGTGATCTCGAGTTTCAGTACCCCCATCACACAATACACAAGCAACATTGTCTGCGAGGATTCCGAATCTATTCAGCCGTGCCTTGGTGAGCAATCTATCTGGAACTGCCTTGTAAGCACATAACTGCATCTTCATAGCCGCCTTCCTATAGCAGACCACCTCCGCCCAACTGACTTGCGGCCGCCATGGACGAATCTGTTCATAGCACAGTTTGGTTGCAAAATTAGCATTGCTAGCACCATCCCAACTCCACTTATCTGCTGCCAAATTCGGGTGCAACTCTAAGGATGCAATTTCTTCTGCCATCCATTGACCAATCGGACGTGCATTCAATCGCCACCGCCCATCGTGAATGAGTATAGCCAGTGACTCGTCCCGCCCGCACATGTCATACATCGGCCACCCCCAACGGTCAATCATGCTATTGTGGTTGAGCCAGGGATCCATCCACAGATTTGTATTTTTGCCATCATGAATCACCCTGGTAATTCTCTCCTTAAGCTTGGGCCTAACTCGGAGAATGTTTTTATATGTTACCGAGAAATTGTTGTTCACATTTTGGGTCCAGAAATTATCTGCTCGGTAATACCTATCTATGGTCCATCTAGCCCACATAGAGTTACTCTACAACAGTCGCCAAGCCATCTTCAAAAGTGCTACTTCCCGCAGCACGTTCAGCGATCGTAATCCTATACCACCTTTGTCTTTCGTATGGCACAATTCGTCCCAGGATATGATGTGCAAGCCTCCTCTCCACATAAAATAAGCACACAACTTTTCTATCCTCTGAAGGGTTCTCTCTGGTATGTAGATCGCCTGAAGCCAGTAACTAGATATAACAAGGATAAACGATCTGATAATGTCAAATCCCTATTTTTGAAAATAGTATTTGATTGTATTTGTGTATTTGGAGGATTTTTGAAATTGGGTATTTTTAAAATTTTATTATTAATTATTGGAGGTGAATTTTTCTCATTTTTATTATTGCTACTATTATTTTCTTGATCCTAAATCTACCCCTCCAAAATATCTAAATCCCCTACCTAACCCCTCACATCACTCCCCCTCACCCCTCACATCACAATCCTCTCTCTCTCTCTCTGTCCCACGAACAGCATAACCCCCCAATTTTCCTCTCTCTCTCTTCACTCTCTCACTCGCTCTCAGCACTCCTTCTCCCTCTCGGCATCTCCCTGACCTCCGGTCGCCCATCTCCACTGCAGCCCTGCCACCACCATTTTTCTACCACCGCCGCCATCACCCTCCAGCACCGCCACCGCCACTGCCATCAGTCACCCCTACCACCACTACCACTACTTCCCTCCACCACCATCTCCATGGCCAGCCACCGCCGCCTCCATGGCATCCGCGACCTCCACCCCCTCACCGAGGCAGCTCCCTTCAGCCGCCAGCACCACCGTCATCATCTCCACCACCACTTCCTGTCGCCACCGCCAGGGCGACCACCTCCCCCAACCACCATCATCATCGTCGCCATCTCCATCCTCCCTCCGTCGTCGCGAGCCCTTTGCCGTCGCCGTTGACCCCAGCTCCGACGACGACGGGCCTCCTCCGGCATTCCCCTCTCCTTCTGAACTTCCTCCTCCTGCCGGTGGGCCGACCTGGCCGAGCTACCTCGCACACGCCGGTGAGCCTCTCCTCCGGCCTCCCCTCTCTCTCTGTCTCCTCCTCCGCCGCGACCTGGCCGAGCCTCGAGCTCCTTCGCCCCTCTCTGTGTACTCCTCCGCCTTCCCCCTTTTTCATTCCTGGCGACCATCGTCGCCGCCGAGCCTCGTTGGCCGCGCCAGCCTCGAGTGGCGGGTCGCCCTTGGGCCCCGTGCGGCTCGAGCAGTATGCAGCCTTGGGCGTCGCGCTCTCCTCGGGCCGCGTGTACCCTTGACTTGCACGTTTCCCCATTCTCCATGCTTCTCGGGACGTGCACCTTGATTTATGTGCTATCTCGGTTCCCGTGCCACCTCGATCCATGCACTGGCTTGGGCAGCGGGACGCCTCGAGCCCCGCGCTGCTTCGGGCGACGTGCTATCTAGGTCTTCGTGTTGTTTCATTTTTTCGTGCCTCGGCCTTTGTGCCTACCGCGTGACTTGTGTCGTCTCGGTTTGCGTACATACACGCACCGATTTGCGTGCATGCACCAATTTGTGTGCCGCCTTAGTTTGTACGCCCCATTGGCCTCCGTACCGTATCGATTTGCGTGCACACATCGATTTGTGTGTCGTATCGATTTACGTGCTCCTTGGACCTTGGGTCGTCTCGATCTACGTACACGTCTTGATTTACGTGCACATTTTTGTTTTTTGTTCGTCTCGATATTCGAGTCATCTCGATTCTCGTACGCGTCTCGATATACGTACATGTCTCGGTTTATGTGTCCGTATCGATCCGTGTGTCTCAGTTTCCGTGCCAGATCCTTGTACTACTTGTGGGACCCACAAGGTATAGCCTCTTCCATCCTCCGTGCTTCCTATTATTATTTTATTATTTAATTCTAATAATTGTTTATTGTGTGTTCTGAGGACCTCGATTGGCGTGCAAGCTTGGATCATGATTGTTGAAGACTTGCTTACCTAGCCGAGCCCTCTAGGCAAGTATCCCTTGCTCATCGACGGCTCTTGCCCTCTCTCCTGAATTTTATTGTATTTAATTAATTGTAAATGTACAACCATGATTAGTGTAGCTTAGCAGTAGAACTGCCATGATGATAACTTAGGATAGCTTGGTTCGATACCGGGATAGACCTTATCGGACAAATCGGATGGATCATCCACACCTCCGAGGACACGAGCACGACTCACCTGTATGGACTGTCCCTGTATGCCCCGTGTCCGACTCGCGGTCGGGTAACGGCTCTGGCTAACTATTCTTGTGGCTGTGATTGTGCTTGGGTTAGAACTAGGGGCATGTGCTGTGATGCGCCCTGCGAGGCGGTTAGTTGATTATATTATGCGTGTTGGCTTGGCTCCCAGTACGCATTGTAGTACTGCTGGAGGCCGGGACTTAGTGGTCTCGGGTTCGATTGATTTCCAGTACGCATCGTAGTGCTACTGGAGGCCGAGACTTAGTATTCTCGGCTATCGATTTGTTTCCAGTACGCATCATAGTGCTGCTAGTAGCTGAGACTTAGTGTTCTCAGCTTGTGATTCCGCGATCCTGCGGCGGGTTGCACAGCGTGGTCTTAGCCCCAATTCGTAGGGTGCTCCCGTCCAGATTACAAAGGAGACTCTGCCGGATTTTTTCAGAATTCTCAGTTGGGAATTTGGTTCGAAGGATTAGGCAGAACTATTCCTTTGGTTTGCTGGACTGGATTCATGCATGTTCACCTTGGCATAGTTTACCTGATCCTATTGCCTGCTAGGTAGACTCCCGACTAGATTAGTCGCCTAGCGTCTTGACCTGTCTTGTCCGTCGAATAGCGTAAGGAGAGCGGTTCTACTCGGGTGAAGGTCTGCAACCCTGGTCCTTGTTTGGTTTAAGGGTTGTGGATCTGATCCAGAGTGGTTCACACAATTCTTGCCATCTTCCGACGGCGTTGATTAGTGTTGACCCATGTGTTGGGATTATGATCTTATTCGAGGATTGACTATGAGGAGATATGATATTGAGATAGTAATTATGGTAGACTAAGTGGATTCTTAGATAGTGTCGCTAATTCTTTGGTGATGTTCTAATTTGATCAGATATATCTTTGAGGACTTTTGGATTTTGATATTGGTGCGAGTGTCTCACGGAACGAATAGAATATCGAGGATATCAATATATGATTTTTACTCGACTTCCCAAGCGCCCAAAACCTGGTACCTTTGTGTATTCCGGTAGTTGGGGAACCTGGTTTGATTGCTATGTCTTGGTAGTTGAGGGACTCGTTTTCTAGTAGCTTGTGATCGTTGACTTGGAGGATTCTTGTGAGCCAGAGGGCCTAGCATTGCTTATAGTGATTAGCTTGGTATTTGGTTATTGACCTTCCTAACATGATATTGATTCCATCGTAGAGGGGTGACTCTTGATAGATTGATCTGGTGGATAGACCGACTGGATGATTGGAGCTCTAGGCTCCCATATATGCTTGAGATGTTATTATAGTAGAAGTTCTGATCATGTACTTGACCTGATATCCATGCCACGATTTGGGCAGATGACTTTTTATGACTGACAGATTTGTCCTTATCCCAAACCTGGCTACTTGTATCCGTGCTATAAGTCCAGTTACCCTTTGAGGTACTGGCCCTGACCTTGCACTGCGGTGCCCCTTGTCTACTAGTACTTTGAGGTGCTACTTCCATGATTATATGACATTGCGATGCCATCTTGATATTCTAGCTATATTATATGATTACCTGCACGGGTATCTGGTAGTTGGCCTATAGTCTTAGCGTGGTTAGGATTTCTTGCTTGCTTGTTGCATAACACTAAGGATGTATCACAACTGGGACTATAGGTGCCGAGGTTGATCCTTACTTAGCGTTTTCGTACTGAGGTACGACATTTAGGAGGATGATCATGTGACCACGACATGTGATTCCGGATAAATGTGTAACACCCAGTTTTTTGAAATTGGGATATTTTAAAATTTTATTATTTTTATTATTAAATAATGGTGATTTAGTCATGTTATGAATTTTGGTGATTTTTAGATAGTTTAAAACTATTTTCTAAGTCATGGCTTATGACTTTGTGATTTTACTAGTATAACCCTAGTGTAACCCTAGAGATTTCATAACCTAGAGACTAACCATGACCAGGTAAGCCTAACCATGTGATTAGGATATCAAATTACCACTTTTTAGTCAAAAGGGTATTTTGGTAATTTATTAGAATTTATTTGGATTTATGTAAATTATTATTATTTAATTAGTTGATTAGTGTCATGTTAGCTCCTAACCTAGTTTAGAACTAATCCAGAGGTTAGCCACTAACCTAGAAGACTAAGTAGAGGATGTTAGCTTTATGTAGAAATATCTAGGTTTGATAATATCTAGATATTTTACTTTTAGATATTTTAGAAACCTAGAAATATCTATCCCCTTAGTCAAAGACTTAGGAGCTAAGTTAGCAAGGTGGATGAACCCTAAATATCTACCCCTACCCTACCCATGGCAGCCCAACCCTACCCCCTTCCATATAAACACACACCCCTTCATTCACACCTCATTTTCATTACACTTAAAAACCTAATTTTTCCTACAACTTCACACTCTCACCACTTAACCAATTTGACTCCAAATTGAGCCTAGTTTCTTGCATTGGAACCCCCTACACTAGAGGATACCAATTGTGGCTTGCTAGCAAGGAATTGTGGAGCTTTGGACATTAGGAGTCGAAGGAGGTTTTCATTCAAATAGGCCTATTATTGAGGATTTTGCATTCATAGGTAACAAGTCCTAAAACCCATTAATATTG
Organism: Iris pallida; assembly: GCA_029216955.1. Taxonomy (NCBI): domain Eukaryota; kingdom Viridiplantae; phylum Streptophyta; class Magnoliopsida; order Asparagales; family Iridaceae; genus Iris; species Iris pallida. The sequence goes on from JANAVB010041219.1 coordinate 24,011,101, forward strand.
TGTTTTCTCTTCATAATTGCATGCATATAGGTAAACCCTAGCTGTGGGTCAAGTTTGGTAGAAAATAGGTTTGGTTTGGTGTCCGTATCAGACACGTATCTGTGTTTAAATTGCAGTGTTTGGTGAAATGCCACTTAGGATTTAATGTTGTGTTTTTGTGAAACAAAATACATTTTTGGGTAGCCCTAGACTTGTAGGACACAACCCTAGTTGACTGAGCACGAAATCATATCGTGTCCGTGTCCAAATTGGACACGAACATATTGTTAAACACCACACTGTGCACACTGTTAAACCCCACTGTTTGACACTTCGTGTCGTGTCCACACGTGTCGTGGATGCGATACAGGAACTTGGACACGTGCCCTGACACCCCACCTATCCTAGGACACGACCACGACACCATAGATTGCACACACATGGCCCTAGACTGGCCGACACGCGCGCACGAGACTGTGCACGCTGTCCTGCTACTCGACACTGATTGCGGACACGACCCAACACGTGGACACGTGCCACTTGGCATGAGGGTAGGGGCACCCTCTGACAACCTACCCACGAAGTTTCATGCGACCACGTGTCGTATCTGACATGAAATCGCCTCTGCACTGGTCACTCACTGACACTGTAAACACGAACTCGAGACTCTGATACGCCTCTCTTACTCGGACACGACACGACCCCGACTCGATTCAGGGTGCTGGACACTTAGAGTAACCCTAGGCGAATCTACCCACGTGATTACGAGACTTCTAGACCCTTGTGTCGTGTCCACGAGACACATGAACTCGTGCACGACGCGGTATTTTCCCGATTTGGTATTTTAGTACCTGGATACGCCGTGTCGTGTCGTGGTGCACACCTGGGGACACCTACGACACGTACACACCTAGGGACACGATTACCAACTACTAGTTTTGGGTATTAGTTAGGTTTTGTGTCGATTTTGGGTTTACCCCAATGTTCAGAAATGAACAGTGATTCCTGGGTATATTTCAGTATTTTAAATAAATTTCAAACCAATTTTTGTGTGTATATATACGTATATTTATGTGTATACATACTGTATATATATGTATATATGTATATGAGTGTGTAGGTGTGTGTCTTAGAGTATATAGATATGTATATATGTAGGTTTGTGTGTATTCATGTATATGTTAAAAGTGTGTGTGTGTATGTATTCCCCTATCTCAGTTTTTCCTGAGTCAACCCCCCCTTGCTGTCATGACCCCCATCACCCCCCACACACACACACACACCACTGCCTTCCCATGACCCCCCCTCACACACACACATGTACACACCTTCACACTCTCACTCTCTTTCTACCCTCTCTCTCTCACTAAGCATGTACACCACTATCCCATTTCCCTCTCTCTATATATATGTTATAAATATGTTATATATATGTGTGTATATATATGTATTATATATATTTGGTTATCTACATATATAGTTGTTATATATATATATATATAGAGTATGTATTATATATATTTGTATTAGATATATATTGAGAGTATATATATGTTATATACATAGTGGGATATATATATATACCTATATGTGTTAGTGTCCTAGATTCACTAGCCTATGGTTAGTAGCAAGTTAGGATTGACCAATAGGTCTAGTAGACCTAGTTTAACTAGCAAGTTGACCATTGTTGACCAAAGTCAACTATAGGTCAACCTTGACCTAATTGACCTAGAAATGACTTGGATGAACTTAGGAGGACTATTTGACTAAGGTTTGACTAAATCCTAACTAGATGATTAGGTTAACCATATGGATTATGAGGGTAATCATATATAGATTAAGATATGTATGGGGTTAAGTGAGATACTTAGAGTTGAGTCATGACTTAAGATTGGAATATGGGATTAGCTTGATTACAGGATTAAGGTTGGTATTGTGCTATATATATTTTGTGTGATATACTTGTATAGGAGATTGGTTATGCCTTAGCTTTGTGGTATAGAATCCTTGGTATCCTAAGACATGATGGCCTATGATTGGTTTGAGATAGCCTTATAGAGTTGACCCTTAACCTAATTACCTTATTGACTAGTCTATGATTAACCAAAACCTTAGTTAGTCTAAGATTGACCTAGCTTGACCATATTGACTAGTAATTGACTAGTCTGACCATTGTTAACTAAACCCTAGATAACTTGACTAGTTTGGCTAGAATGTTTGACCAAGAGTTGACTTTAACCTAGATTAGACTTGTTTAACCTTGTTTGATCTTGTATGACTTAGTTTAACTTCTTGTGACCTAGTATGACTTAATTTGACTGAAGAGTTGACCAAGTTTGACTTTGACCTAGATTGGCTTAGAATTCATATAGATTGCATTGTAGATTTCATTTACCTTCATTTTGGACATGTCATAACTGTATTGCTCTATTTTAGGACATTGTGACCCTGGTACAGACATCTGATATTACACTACTATTTTCAGAGTATCAGGCGAGTACATTCTCTGATAGTTCTCTCATTTATTTGTCAATTACTGTATTTCAGTTCTAGTTAGTTCTATATGATTCTCTGTATCAATACGTATGGATATTTCTGGATTCATGTATCGACACATACCTGACTTGCTGGCCTCTATTACTGGAGTCATTGGTATCATTCTGGAATCATTTCTGGAATCATCATGTATTGGCCAGACTCATCTCGATTCTTTTGTCGATTTTGGATTCACTTGCTGGGCGGGGAAATATTGAGTAAGACATGTAGACATACCCCAAATTCGGAATCTCCCACTGGAATCTATCGGAAGCATAGTCATCTCTTGCCCGATCAGTGAGAGATGTGCCTGATACCTACAGCCCTTTACATGTCGACCTCGGTATTTTAAAACACACTGTTAGATCATAGTTGGACTCATCCTGGATTCATTGATCACTGTTGGACTCATCTTGTACCGGAAATTATCTGGTATCGGATTATATGGACTGGACTCACACTGGGATTACATTAGACTTATATCGTACTGCCTGGACTCATACATATTATTCTAGTCCAGTTAGCTTTTATTATAGTCTTCATTGCCATGATTCTTCTCTTGTTTTAGTTACCTTTCTTTTCTTGTATCTTACTGTTTCTCTATGTCATCATTATCTGTATAAAACTGCCATGCTCATCAATAAAACTGTCTATAACTACTTTATAGTTCTTTGTCATTTACTTGGGTTTTTCTAGATGAGTTGTACTCGTTCCCGTCCTGATTGGACCTGATGAAAATATTACAGATGATAATCCTGAGGACACATGCCCTACTTACCATGGACCTGGCGAGGGATTAGCTACCTTTGGTTCCGACTCTCAGGAGTGATTCAGGAGATTAGCTAGTAGACTATTTTAGCTTTCATGTTTTGACTTGTTGTATTAAAGTTAAGATATTGAGTTTGTATTAAGTTTGTTTGAGACATTGTTGTATTATTTTAGTAGTTAGTTGTTGTTGTATTTAATTTCTTAGGTATAACTTCTGTGTTTTCTTTTCGTGTTTTAGACTGTGATTGAGTATATCCTATCCTTTACTTGTCCTCCATTCGGAGCTGATATCTGGACAAGTACTTTATATACACTGCATGAGATTAGTTAGCAACCTAGGACAGCTTACTACCGCCGACATTGCGGCGTAGGTTGGACGTACCCACTTCTCGTGCCCCTATACAGGGTGCGGGTCGTGACACATTTTTAGTTGTGCCCCCATGCAGGTCATCGAGACTAAATTGTTTGGTTACGTTATTGTACCAAGCATGCCTGCAATTAGAAACTTAAGGTAATTAGACAACATTAGGAATGACGCTTAGAATACCTAGAGGAATACTAGGATTGCAACATAGGAAATACATCACATGCTTGCTATTATAATTAGATTTTCTTGTCTATGATTGTTTTGCTTTAAAGAGTCCTTATAAGTCCTTTTTATTGTAATTAGATGGTGCTTACTCGTTCATCCCAGTATGTCACACCTGAGAATGGCACACTCTCCTTCCAGTCAGCTGACCAGTTAACTGATCCACCTCCACCTACCACCTTCCCCCACTCCACAGATCCATAAACCCAGATGCCTCTACCACCTTCCACCTCACAGGCCCAGCAGGACCCAATACTTCTACCACCCCCTATCACTATACCTACCCAGGCTTCCGTCACACTCGATGGGAACCAACTGCTCACTCTGATCCAGGGGTTCCTAGCAATCCATCAGGAGCAGACCACCCTACTCCGTCAGAGCATGGAGCATTCTGAGGAACGTACCATGGTCCCACCACCTGTAGAACCGCGGCAGAGAGCGGGGATGATCAAGGACTTCATGGGTCTGAATCCCAAGGAGTTCTTAAGGACTGAGGGCATAGTAGTAGCAGATGACTGGTTAGACTCGGTAGAGAGAAAGCTCATTGGAGTTAGGATGTCAGATGACCTCCAGGTCGAGGCAGCGGGATTTTTGCTGATAGACTTGGCAGGAGTTTGGTTCCGGAATGAGCCGTTGTTCGCGAGAGGGAGGGCCACTTGGGATCAGTTCAAGACCCAGTTTAAGAAGAAATTCTTCTCGACCACCGCTAGGGTAGCCATGGGGCTACGATTCCAGAACATCCAGCAGGGGACCCGTTCTGTCGACGAGTATGCGACAGAGTTTAGTCGCCTGAGCCGTTTCGCTCCTAGTCTAGTTGCTGACCCTGAGGAGATGACGCGTAGGTTTTGCCATGGTCTAGTTCCAGACATTGGCATTCTTATAGTGGCAAACGGTATGACTGACTACTACCAGAGCTTAGAGTTAGCCCGGAGTGTCGAGGAGCGTCTTCTATCTTGCAAGAGGTCGGCTTCTGTACACATTGAGGGACCCACCAAGCGTCAGGCTTTCCAGCAGAAAGTACCGACGCTACACCAGCAGACATATCGTCCTCCCACACCACATCATTCGACCCCGCCAGTTAGAGCCCCGGGACCCCGGCAGCAGAGGCCATTTCAGCAGGTGCAGCATCAGTATCGGGGTCAGGACCCGAAGACGATCAGTTGTTCATACTGCAGGAAGCAGGGACACACCAGGGAGCAGTGTAGGAAGAGGCTGAAGGTTTGCTATACCTGTGGGTCTGATACCCACCAGAAGATGGATTGTCCTATTGTACCTCCTTATATGGGGGCTAGGCCACCTGTAGCTCAGCACCAGAGGGGTGGAGCTTTTGCGATGACGGTCGAGGAGACCAACGCTGCAGGTGACGGGTTAGCAGGTTTTTTTTTGTCCTTCCTTTCCCATCTTGTTGTATGATTCCATTAGTACCTGTCAGGATATGCTTGTGATATACTAGATAGTATAGTTACCATGTTCGAGACTGTGGAATCACGACCAGTAGGACTATGATTGCATGTTATCTTTTGACTCTGATTGACTGGGGGTTTGACCTAGAAGGAGTACGACTATCTTAATTTCGAGGACGAAATTTTTCTAAGGAGGGTAGACTTGTAACACCCAGTTTTCTGAAATTGGGATATTTTAAAATTTTATTATTTTTATTATTAAATAATGGTGATTTAGTCATGTTATGAATTTTGGTGATTTTTAGATAGTTTAAAACTATTTTCTAAGTCATGGCTTATGACTTTGTGATTTTACTAGTATAACCCTAGTGTAACCCTAGAGATTTCATAACCTAGAGACTAACCATGACCAGGTAAGCCTAACCATGTGATTAGGATATCAAATTACCACTTTTTAGTCAAAAGGGTATTTTGGTAATTTATTAGAATTTATTTGGATTTATGTAAATTATTATTATTTAATTAGTTGATTAGTGTCATGTTAGCTCCTAACCTAGTTTAGCACTAATCCAGAGGTTAGCCACTAACCTAGAAGACTAAGTAGAGGATGTTAGCTTTATGTAGAAATATCTAGGTTTGATAATATCTAGATATTTTACTTTTAGATATTTTAGAAACCTAGAAATATCTATCCCCTTAGTCAAAGACTTAGGAGCTAAGTTAGCAAGGTGGATGAACCCTAAATATCTACCCCTACCCTACCCATGGCAGCCCAACCCTACCCCCTTCCATATAAACGCACCCCCCCTTCATTCACACCTCATTTTCATTACACTTAAAAACCTAATTTTTTCTACAACTTCACACCCTCACCACTTAACCAATTTGACTCCAAATTGAGCCTAGTTTCTTGCATTGGAACCTCCTACACTAGAGGATACCAATTGTGGCTTGCTAGCAAGGAATTGTGGAGCTTTGGACATTAGGAGTCGAAGGAGGTTTTCATTCAAATAGGCCTATTATTGAGAATTTTGTATTCATAGGTAACATGCCCTAAAACCCATTAATATTGTGTTTTCTCTTCATAATTGCATGCATATAGGTAAACCCTAGCTGTGGGTCAAGTTTGGTAGAAAATAGGTTTGGTTTGGTGTCCGTATCAGACACGTATCTGTGTTTAAATTACAGTGTTTGGTGAAATGCCACTTAGGATTTAATGTTATGTTTTTGTGAAATAAAATACATTTTGGGGTAGCCCTAGACTTGTAGGACACAACCCTAGTTGACTGAGCACAAAATCGTATCGTGTCCGTGTCCAAATTGGATACGAACACACTGTTAAACACCACACTGAGCACACTGTTAAACCCTACTGTTTGACACTTCGTGTCGTGTCCACACGTGTCATGGACACGATACAGGAACTTGGATACGTGTCCTGACACCCCACCTATCCTAGGACATGACCACGACACCATAGGTTGCACACACGTGGCCCTAGACTGGCCGACACGCGCGTACGAGACTGTGCACGCTGTCCTACTACTCGATACTGATTGCGGACACGACCCAACACGTGGACACTTGCCACTTGGCACGAGGGTAGGGGCACCCTCTGAAAACCTACCCACGAAGTTTCATGCGACCACGTGTCGTATCGGACACGAAATCGCCTCTGTACTGGTCACTCACTGACACTGTAAACACGAACTCTAGGCTCTGATACGCCTCTCTTACTCGGACACGACACGACCCCAACTCGATTCAGGGTGCTGGACACTTAGAGTAACCCTAGGCGAATCTACCCACGTGATCACGAGACTTCTAGACCCTTGTGTCGTGTCCACGAGACACATGAACTCGTGCACGACGCGGAGACTGAACTGTTTACCCGATTTGGTATTTTAATACCTGGACACGCCGTGTCGTGTCGTAGTGCACACCTGGGGACACCTACGACACGTACACACCTAGGGACACGATTACCAACCACTAGTTTTGGGTATTAGTTAGGTTTTGTGTCGATTTTGGGTTTACCCCAATGTTCAGAAATGAACAGTGATTCCTGGGTATATTTCAGTATTTTAAATGAATTTCAAACCAATTTTTGTGTGTATATATACGTATATTTATGTGTATACATACTGTATATATATGTATATATGTATATGAGTGTGTAGGTCTGTGTCTTAGAGTATATAGATATGTATATATGTAGGTTTGTGTGTATTCATGTATATGTTAAAAGTGTGTGTGTGTATGTATTCCCCTATCTCAGTTTTTCCTCAGATCAACCCCCCCCCCCCCCTTGCTGTCATGACCCCCATCACCCCCCCCCCCCCCCACACACACTACTGCCTTCCCATGACCCCCCCTCACACACACATGTACACACCTTCACACTCTCACTCTTTTTCTACCCTCTCTCTCTCACTAAGCATGTACACCACTATCCCATTTCCCTCTCTATATATATGTTATAAATATGTTATATATATGTGTGTATATATATGTATTATATATATTTGGTTATCTACATATATAGTTGTTATATTTATATATATATATATATATATATATATATATATATATATATATATATATATATATATATATATATATATATATATATATATATATATATATATATATATATATATATATAGAGTATGTATTATATATATTTGTATTAGATATATATTGAGAGTATATATATGTTATATACATAGTAGGATATATATATATACCTATATGTGTTAGTGTCCTAGATTCACTAGCCTATGGTTAGTAGCAAGTTAGGATTGACCAATAGGTCTAGTAGACCTAGTTTAACTAGCAAGTTGACCATTGTTGACCAAAGTCAACTATAGGTCAACCTTGACCTAATTGACCTAGAAATGACTTGGATGAACTTAGGAGGGCTATTTGACTAAGGTTTGACTAAACCCTAACTAGATGATTAGGTTAACCATATGGATTATGAGGGTAATTCTATATAGATTAAGATATGTATGGGGTTAAGTGAGATACTTAGAGTTGAGTCATGACTTGAGATTGGAATATGGGATTAGCTTGATTACAGGATTAAGGTTGGTATTGTGCTATATATATTTTGTGTGATATACTTGTATAGGAGATTGGTTATGCCTTAGCTTTGTGGTATAGAAACCTTGGTATCCTAAGACATGATGGCCTATGATTGGTTTGAGATAGCCTTATAGAGTTGACCCTTAACCTAATTACCTTATTGACTAGTCTATGATTAACCAAAACCTTAGTTAGTCTAAGATTGACCTAGCTTGACCATATTAACTAGTAATTGACTAGTCTGACCTTTGTTAACTAAACCCTAGATAACTTGACTAGTTTGGCTAGAATGTTTGACCAAGAGTTGACTTTAACCTAGATTAGACTTGTTTAACCTTGTTTGATCTTGTATGACTTAGTTTAACTTCTTGTGACCTAGTATGACTTAATTTGACTGAAGAGTTGACCAAGTTTGACTTTGACCTAGATTGGCTTAGAATTCATATAGATTGCATTGTAGATTTCATTTACCTTCATTTTGGACATGTCATAACTGTATTGCTCTATTTTAGGACATTGTGACCCTGGTACAGACATCTGATATTATACTACTCTTTCCAGAGTATCAGGCGAGTACATTCTCTGATAGTTCTCTCATTTATTTGTCAATTACTGTATTTCAGTTCTAGTTAGTTCTATATGATTCTCTGTATCAACACGTATGGATATTTTTGGATTCATGTATCGACACATACCTTACTTGCTGGCCTCTATTACTGGAGTCATTGGTATCATTCCGGAATCATTTCTGGAATCATCATGTATTGGCCAAACTCATCTCAATTTTTTTGTCGATTTTGGATTCACTTGCTGGGCGGGAAAATATTGAGTAAGACATGTAGACATACCCCAAATCTGGAATCTCCCACTGGAATCTACCGGAAGCATAGCCATCTCTTGCCCGATCAATGAGAGATGTGCCTGATACCTACAGCCGTTTACATGTCAACCTCGGTATTTTAAAATACACTGTTAGATCATAGTTGGACTGATCACCCTGGATTCATTGATCACTGTTGGACTCATCTTGTACCGAAAATCATCTGGTATCGGATTATATAGACTGGACTCACACTGGGATTACATTAGACTTATATCGTACTGCCTGGACTCATACATGTTATTCTAGTTCAATTAGCTTTTATTACAGTCTTCATTGCCATGATTCTTCTCTTATTTTAGTTACCTTTCTTTTCTTGTATCTTACTGTTTCTCTATGCCATCATTACCTGTATAAAACTGCCATGCTCATCAATAAAACTGTCGATAATTGCTTTATAGTTCTTTGTCATTTACTTGGGTTTTTTTAGATGAGTTGTACTCGTTCCCGTCCTGATTGGACCTGTTGAAAATATTACAGATGATAATCCTGAGGACACATGCCCTACTTACCATGGACCTGGCGAGGGATTAGCTACCTTTGGTTCCGACTCTCAGGAGTGATTCAGGAGATTAGCTAGTAGACTACTTTAGCTTTCATATTTTGACTTGTTGTATTAAAGTTAAGATATTGAGTTTGTATTAAGTTTGTTTGAGACATTGGTGTATTATTTTAGTAGTTAGTTGTTGTTGTCTTTAATTCCTTAGGTATAACTTCTGTGTTTTCTTTTCGTGCTTTAGACTATGATTGAGTATATCCTATCCATTACTTGTCCTCCATTCGGAGCTGATATCTGGACAAGTACTTTATATACACTGCATGAGATTAGTTAGCAACCTAGGACAGCTTACTACCGCCGACACTGCGGCATAGGCTGGACGTACCCACTTCTCGTGCCCCTATACAGGGTGCGGGTCGTGACAAAATGTATGGATAATTTAGGCAACTTAAACTGGTAGAAGCATTGGAGGGGAACGGAATCCCGAGATCGTGCATTACCAGCCTTATCCCAGACATTAGTCATGACCTGCAGGCTGGCCGCCATGGATATTGTTACCATTCGTACTAGTGGATGGCAATATCCGGCTACTTATGTACTATACATTATATACATGGCATGCTCGGCACGGTAGCCTTACGAGGGACCGGTAGTGACATGCAAAGCCCGGTGGCCTTACGAGGGATCGGCTCTTCTTACATGCTATACTTGGCCTCGCTAGCCCTGCTGTGACGGTACGATCTGAGGATTCCCCTACTTGCATTGTTGGGGTAACCCAACCTCCACATAGAGAGTCGTAGGCATTTTGAGTGGCCGCTTATTCTCCTAAATTGTATAGCTTGTTGCTTGCTAAGCTGGCTGGCACATAACGTTGTCCCAGTACGGTAATTCATTCCCTTTTTCTTGTTTGATGTAGGGGTGAGTTACTATTCCGATGACAGACTACGAGTTCCAGTTGGCGATGCAAGCATTAGTGGATGTTAGGATGACTGTGATGATTGTTGGTTACTTACGTATTAGTAGTTGGATTGCTGCCTTATATTCTGTAATTGTGCGTTGGTACCGCACGATCCCTTACCTTATTTACTATTTTTAGATGCTATTTCTGTCACATTTTATCCTGCTGGTTTTCTTCGTCCGTCCTTGAGCCTTCCTTTATGGTACTTGCTATGGTTGGCCTGACCAACCCTGGATTGTTCCCAGATTGCCTGAGACCGACCCTGTGGATCTTCCAGACTTGACTTGGGGGATGTGTTTCAGTTCCAGACCATGCTAGGGACTGTGGGAAGGTATACTAGTCTACATTATTATTCTGTACTGTGGATTTCTGATTATCATATGTGTATTCCCTGCTTTCCATATGATTATCTTTCTTGATGTTGTTTCATTGTGATTAGCCTGTGGACATGAGATCGGATTTAGGCTATAGATTGATTGCATGCTAGGATACCCAGCAAGACTTGACAGCCGTCATCGCCGTATAGCGTATTCGTACCTTATACGGTGTAGCTGGCCTACGTCCGCCCCCGTATTCCGGTAATGGGGCGTGACATGGTTTTAGTGGTGGCCCATGCAGGTCTCGTTTTGAGATGTTGTGTATCACATGATTATTGATCTCAGTCTACTGTTCCTTGGTATTCCCACTTGTTACACTTGTCCTTCGCTCCCTTGAACCTGTGAAATGGTCCCCATCTCTACTTGGACCTATCTTGCTTGGCCATGTCTTATTCATGTTATCTACCTCTGATCCTTGTTTGATAGATATGATCCTATAGTTGGTCATGTTGATCACCTTATTTGATGAGATGTTATCTTGTCTCCCTTATTTGGGTTACATGATTATTTATCTTGGGTTCTGTACTCTCTACCGGTGTTTCGCCTTGTTTGATTTCCTGTTATCCATTTCATGCGTTGACTTCGTGTTGACTTAGTATCATTATCGACCTCTTCGAGCATTGGCTGGATTGCTGTGGAATAAAAATTTCATCAGGACTCTGAGATTGGATATTTTAACATTTGTTGAGTATCCGAGGGATATTCTCGTATCGATTCGGCTTTCTTGATTCCGGACAGTTCCGCACTCATGATTATCTGTTTCAGATATTATTTTATAGATATACTTGCTATACATTATATTTTGATATGGATCCTTGGTTTGGAGTATTTTCCTACGGATATGGAGTATTTTCCTAGAAAAGCTATCTTGTGGTTATTATTGAAGATATTTTTGGATGTGTGTTACGATTCACCTGGATTTTGGATTTTGATGGTTTCTAGGACTCGTTATATTGTTAGAGATTTTGTGATTTTTATTGATTCGGATATTTGGGTTATGGATTTGATTCGTTTTGGGTATTTGTCAAGAGTACCGGGTGGCCCTAGTATACCTTGACGGCGTGGTAACGAAAGTTACAGCCGCTCGATTATAGCGTCATGGTGAATCTTTTGCAGCCATTCCGGATGGCGTGGCAGGGAATGACCATGACTCACATTTTCGGATATTTGGAAACTACAGTCTTCGGCTCGAGACATATATCCTGTGTTTTATGATTTTGTGCGGATTTTCATGCAGTGGGGCTTTCAGGTTTTCTGATACTGTTTTCGGTATTTTGTACTTGTTTTGATTTATGGGGTTATTTCGTGTATGCGAGACTTTGATTTTCGAGATTCTTTCGATGTTTTGGATTACCTTGCGAGTTGATTTATTTAGCTAGACCTTGTTCTCTTTGATGTTTTCATATTGAGATTTTGTTCGTTTCTTGATTGTATTACTTGATTTCTGTAAGGTGGGTAGAGTTTTCATGATATGTATGTACTAGTTTAGAAACCCTATTTTGATTTTGAAATTTCGAGGACGAAATTTTTGTAAGGTGGGTAGGATGTCAAATCCCTATTTTTGAAAATAGTATTTGATTGTATTTGTGTATTTGGAGCATTTTTGAAATTGGGTATTTTAAAATTTTATTATTAATTATTGGAGGTGAATTTTTCTTATTTTTATTATTGCTACAATTATTTTCTTGATCCTAAATCTACCCCCTCCAAAATATCTAAATCCCCTACCTAACCCCTCACATCACTCCCCCTCACCCCTCACATCACAATCCTCTCTCTCTCTCTCTCCCACGAACAGCACAACCCCCCCAATTTTCCTCTCTCTCTCTCTTCACTCTTTCACTCGCTCTCAGCTCTCCTCCTCCCTCTCGGCCTCTTCCTGACCTCCGGCCGCCCATCTCCACCGCAGCCCCGCCACCACCATTTTTCTACCACCGCCGCCATCACCCTCCAGCACCGCCACCACCACTGCCATCAGTCACCTCCACCACCACTACCACTGCTTTCCTCCACCATCTCCATGGCCGGCCACCGCCGCCTCCATGGCATCCGCGACCTCCATCACCTCCAACGCCGCCATCACCGCCACCCCCTCGCCGAGGCAGCTCCCTTCGGCCGCCAGCACCACCGTCATCATCTCCACCACCACTTCCTGCCGCCACCGCCATGGTGACCACCGCCCCCAGGCACCATCATCATAGTCGCCATCTCCATCCTCCCTCCGCCGCCACGAGCCCTTTGCCGCCGCCGTCGACCCCAGCTCCGACGACGGGGGGCCTCCTCCAGCATTCCCCTCTCCCCCTGAACTTCCTTCTCCTGCCGGTGGGCCGACCTGGTCGAGCTACCTCGCGCACGCCGGTGAGCCTCTCCTCCGGCCTCCCCTCTCTCTCTGTCTCCTCCTCCGTCGCGACCTGGCCGAGCCTCGAGCTCCTCCGCCCCTCTCTGTGTACTCCATCGCCTTTCCCCTTTTTCTTTCCTGGCGACCATCGTCGCCGCCGAGCCTCACTGGCCGCCAGCCTCGAGTGGCGGGTCGCCCTTAGGCCCCGCGCGACTCGAACAGTGTGCAGCCTTGGGCGTCACGCTCTCCTCGGGCCGTGTGCACCCTTGACTTGTACGTTCCCTCGTTCTCCGTGCTTCTCGGGACGTGCACCATGATTTGTGTGCTATCTCGGTTCCCGTGCCACCTCGATCCACGCACTGCATTGGGCAGCGGGACGCCTCGAGCCCCACGCTGCCTCGGGCGACGTGCTATCTAGGTCTTCGTGTTGTTTTATTTTTCCGTGCCTCGACCTTTGTGCCTACCGCGTGACTCGTATCGTCTCGGTTTACGTGCATGCACGTACCGATTTGCGTGCATGCACCAATTTGCGTGCCGCCTTGGTTTGTGTGCCCTATTGGCCTCCGTACCGCATCAATTTGCGTACACACATCAATTTGTGTGCCGCATCGATTTACGTGCTCCTTGGACCTTGGGTCGTCTCGATCTACGTGCACGTTTTTGTTTCTTGTTCGTCTCAATATTCGGGTCATCTCGATTCTCGTGTGCGTCTCGATATACGTGCATGTCTCGGTTTACGTTCCGTATCGATCCGTGTGTCTCGGTTTCCGTGCCAGATCCCTGTACTACTTGCGGGACCCACACGGTATAGCCTCTTCCATCCTCCGTGCTTCATATTATTATTTTATTATTTAATTCTAATGATTGTTTATTGTGTGTTCTGAGGACCTCGATTGGCGTACAAGCTTGGATCATGATTGCCGAAGACTTGCTTACCTAGCCGAGCCCTCTAGGCAAGTATCCCTTGCTCATCGACGGCTCTTGTCCTCTCTTCTGAATTTTATTGTATTTAATTAATTGTAAATGTACAACCATGATTAGTGTAGCTTAGCAGTAGAACTGCCATGATGATAACTTAGGATAGCTTGGTCCGATACCGGGATAGACCGTATCGGACAACTCGGATGGGTCATCCAAACCTTCGAGGACACGAGCACGACTCACATGTATGGACTGTCCCTGTATGCCCCGTGTCCGACTCGCGGTCGGGTAACGGCTCTGGCTAACTATTCTTGTGGCTGTGATTGTGCTTGGGTTAGAACTAGGGGCATGTGCTGTGATGCGCCCTGCGAGTCGGTTAGTTGATTATATTATGCATGTTGGCTTGGCGCCCAGTACGCATTGTAGTGCTGCTGGAGGCCGGGACTTAGTGGTCTCGGGTTCGATTGATTTCCAGTACGCATCGTAGTGCTACTGGAGGCCGAGACTTAGTGTTCTCGGCTATCGATTTGTTTCCAGTACGCATCATAGTGCTGCTGGTAGTTGAGACTTAGTGTTCTCAGCCTATGATTCTGCGATCCTGCGGCGGGTTACGCAGCGTGGTCTTAGCCCCAATTCGTAGGGTGCTCACGTCCAGATTACAAAGGAGACTCTGCCGGATTTTTCTAGAATTCCCAGTTGGGAATTTGGTTCGAAGGATTAGGCAGAACTATTCCTTTGGTTTGCAGGACTGGATTCATGCATGTTGACCTTGGCATAGTTTACCTGATCCTATTGCCTGCTAGATAGACTTCCGACTAGATTAGTCGCCTAGCGTCTTGACCTGTCTTGTCCGTCGGATAGCGTAAGGAGAGCGGTTCTACTCGGGTGAAGGTCTGCAACCCTGGTCCTTGTTTGGTTTAAGGGTTATGGATCTGATCCAGAGTGGTTCACACAATCCTTGCCATCTTCCGACGGCGTTGATTAGTGTTGACTCATGTGTTGGGATTATGATCTTATTCGAGGATTGACTATGAGGAGATATGATATTGAGATATTAATTATGGTAGAATAAGTGGATTCTTAGATAGTGTCGCTAGTTCTTTGGTGATGTTCTAATTTGATCAGATATATCTTTGAGGACTTTTGGATTTTGATATTGGTGCGAGTGTCTCGCGGAACGAATAGAATATCGAGGATATCAATATATGATTTTTACTCGACTTCCCAAGCGCCCAAAACCTGGTACCTTTGTGTATTCTGGTAGTTGGGGAACCTGGTTTGATTGCTATGTCTTGGTAGTTGAGGGACTCGTTTTCTAGTGGCTTGTGGTCGTTGACTTAGAGGATTCTTGTGAGCCAGAGGGCCTAGCATTGCTTATAGTGATTAGCTTGGTATTTGGTTATTGACCTTCCTGACATGATATTGATTCCATCGTAGAGGGGTGACTCTTGATAGATTGATCTGGTGGATAGACCGACTGGATGATTGGAGCTCTAGGCTCCCATATATGCTTGAGATGTTATTATAGTAGAAGTTTTGATCTTGTACTTGACCTGATATCCATGCCACGATGTTGGCAGATGACTTCTTGTGACTGACAGATTTATCCTTGTCCCAGACCTGACTACTTGTATCCGTGCTATAAGTCCAGTTACCCTTTGAGGTACTGGCCCTGACCTTGCACTGCGGTGCCCCTTGTCTACTAGCACTTTGAGGTGCTACTTCCATGATTATATGGCATTGCGATGCCATCTTGATATTCTAGCTATATTATATGATTACCTGCACGGGTATCTGGTAGTTGGCCTATAGTCTTAGCGTGGTTAGGATTGCTTGCTTGCTTGTTGCATAACACTAAGGATGGATCACAACTGGGACTATAGGTGCCGAGGTTGATCCTTACTTAGCGTTTTCGTACTGAGGTACGACATTTAGGAGGATGATCATGTGACCATGGCATGTGATTCCGGATAAATGTATGGATAATCTAGGAAACTTAAACTGGTAGAGGCATTAGGGGGGAACGGAATCCCGAGATGGTGCATTACCAGCCTTATCCCAGACATTAGTCATGACCTGCAGGCTGGCCGCCACGGATATTGTTACCATTCGTACTAGTGGATGGCAATATCCGGCTACTTATGTACTATACATTGTATACCTGGCATGTTTGGCACGGTAGCCTTACGAGGGACCGGTGGTGACATGCAAAGCCCGGTGGCCTTACGAGGGATCGGTGCTCTTCTTACATGCTATATTTGGCCTCGCTAGCCCTGCTCGGACGGTACGATCTGAGGATTCCCATACTTGCATTGTTGGGGTAACCCAACCTCCACATAGAGAGCCGTAGGCATTTTGAGTGGCCGCTTATTCTCCTAAATTGTATGGCTTGTTGCTTGCTAAGCTGGCTGGCACGTAACGCTGTCTCGGTGCGGTAATTCATTCCCTTGTTCTTGTTTGATGTAGGGGTGAGTTACTGTTCCGATGACAGACTACGAGTTTCAGTTGGCGATGCAAGCATTAGTGGATGTTAGGATGACTGTGATGATTGTTGGTTACTTACGTATTAGTAGTTGGATTGCTGCGTTATATTCTGTAATCGTGCGTTGGTAACGTACGATCCCTTACCTTATTTACTATTTTTAGTTGCTATTTATGTCACATTTTATCCTGCTGGTTTTCTTCGTCCGTACTTGAGCCTTCCTTTCTGGTACTTGCTACGGTTGGCCTGACCAACCCTGGATTGTTCCCAGATTGCCTGAGACCGACCCTGTGGATCTTCCAGACTTGACTTGGGGGATGTGTTTTAGTTCCAGACCATGCTAGGGACTATGGGAAGGTATACTACTCTACATTATTATTCTGTACTGTGGATTTCTGATTATCATATGTGTATTCCCTACTTTTCATATGATTATCTCTCTTGATGTTGTTTCATTGTGATTAGCCTGTGGACATGAGATCGGATTTAGGCCATAGATTGATTGCATGCGAGGATACCCAGCAAGACTTGACAGCCGTCATCGCCGTATAGCATATTCGTACCTTATACGATGTAGCTGGCCTACGTCCGCCCCCGTATTCCGGTAATGGGGCGTGACAGATAAGCTCTACCCAAGCTTCGAAGGACAACAACTGCGCTTGCCACCCTTCTAATTTAGCTTGGATGTAATGGACCAAACCCTGACAATATGTGTCGCGAGCATAGTTGATCGAGAGAGGCAAGCCAACATATTTAACAGGTAGTTGTCAGATAGCAATCTGCCATAGAGCTGCCAACCCTTCTTTGCCCGGGCAATCCTTATTAAAATAAATTTGGCTCTTCTCAATATTATGTCTCAAACCCGATAGGATGGCGAATTCTTCCAAGACTTCTAACAGTGCTGCCAAGGTCCTATCCGTTGGCTCAACAAAAATAAGCAAATCGTCTGCATAAATCAAATCCGACACTACTGGTTCCACATTCTGGTAAAGAGGGGTAATTCGCCTCTATAACGTGGCAACCTCCATCACGCACGTATAATATTCCATAACTATCGTGAAGAGATAAGGAGAGAGCGGATCACCCTGCCGTAGACCCCTGTTGCTTCTAAAGAACCCGTAGGATTGTCTTTTGATTAGAACCGAAAATGTAGGCGTGGAGATGCATTCTCTGATTCTATCCACCCTCCAACTTTCGAAACCCATACTCATCAGGATTTAGCATACAAAGTTCCTATTTACCATGTCATACGCCTTTCTGATATCTAGTTTGATGTAACTTTTCTTTCCCCCGACTTTATTAAACTCCCGGACGAGCTCATGAACCAGCAGACAGTTCTCTGTAATCGACCTGCCCTTGATAAAGGCTGCTTGATTTTCAGATATCAGGCCCTGCATGATCTCCTGCATTCTAGAGCACATTAAGTGTGTGATAACTTTGTACAGAAAATTACAAGAAGCAATCGGCCAAAAATCGCCCAGCGCCGTGGTCCCCTCTTTTTTAGGAATTAGAGTTAAGAAGGTATGGTTTAGTTCTTTCAGAAGTCTACCTGTCATGAAGAAATCTTGCACCACAGGCAATACCTGGTACATTATCTGCTCCCAGTGATGTTTATAGAAGGCCGCGTTAAAACCGTCTGGCCCAGGAGATTTATTTGGGTCCGCTTCTTTTATAATCCGCTCAATTTCTTCCAAGGAGACCTCTTTCTTCAGAATATTGTTACCTTCCTCCGTGACTATAAGTTTACATATAGTATCAGGAAAATTATCCAGATAATCAGTCTGGTTGTAGAGCACCTTGTAGTACTTAATAGCCTCCTCAGCCATGGTCCTATCATCGGAAATTAGCTTGCCGCTGCTATCAATGAACCCGGTAGGAGTATTCTGTGTTGTCGGGCTCGCACAGTGGCATGAAAAAATTTAGAACACCTATCCCCTTCCTTCAGCCATGTAATGCCCCGCTCCATACGGTGCATTATGATGAGTCGTTGACTCGAAGAGTTGCGTTGACCCGATGAAGTATCGATGTGAATCGATACGAGAGTTACATTGGCCAAAGGTAAGCTTTGAGTCGATTGGAATCTATGGATCGAATCGATGCAAAGGATAAGTCCCGTTGAGCAAGTGCTGATGTTAGTTGATCTGGTGTGCAGGCTATGCCTTTATGCTGGATTATGAATCGTGGCATGGGCACGATAGGCCAAATCAACCGAGTAGTTCAAAGGAATGGCTAAGTCCGGGAGTTAGCTATGCGATCGAGTTATGGAAGCGAGATGCTTCAATCGGCGAGACGACAAGGCATATCGGTGCTGTGATAAGCTATGATATCGGCCTAGGAGGAAATTATGTGTGGTATTTATGGTGCACATCATTCAGACGGAATGCGACCGTCCAGTGCTGTGATAAGCTATGATATCCATAAGTTTGGGATCCTTCGGATATTGGGCTAGCAACCCGTATCGGAGCGATCGTAGGCTTACACATAAGAGATGCCAAGTCCATTACGGTGCGAAACACCGTGACCTTCATATAGTTAGGGCCGGTGGGCTGAGATGAGAGTTGGGTGCAAGCGCAGGGCCTGCGACCCTTATGCATATGTCTAAGTTTATGATTGGTTGGTTGCGTAAATCGTATGTTTGCTTATGCAAAGTTCTAATGAGTGCAGGCTAGGCAAAAAGGGACGGAGATGAGCACGAACACTATGTTTACATTCATATTATGGCTAACTGTATCTGCTGCAGGAACACGGTATGGGACACATTTATGATAATGTGCTATGTTTAAGTATTGTTATGAAACTGATCCTAAGGCTAAATAGAAAGATCACCAATTAAGATGCATGTTTCACTAAATGATTAAGTGTTTGGTTTAGGTGCGAGCGGATCTTGATCAGTGCAAAGCGAGGACGAAAGCACTAATCCCCTACTAGTTTATGTGCAGGTCAGGTTATGATCGGCTCGGGGCGGAGCTTGGCTTGGACGTGCCGAGACATAGAGTCCTTGGCATTCAAGAGGAGCTACCGCATAAGCGTTCGGACTTGCGACATGGAGATGTTCGGCCGAAGACTACTTGGTGGCTATAAAGAGGCATAATGTATGGAACAATGTAATCCTTTGTGAGCTAGAGAGATCATGAGCGTTGTAGCCAATTGGCATATATGTTGGGCTATTCAGAGCCTTTGTAATCTTCAGTTCATTATGAATAAAAGAGATTCTTGTGTTATACTTTGTTTTCTTCCGCTGCTTATGTACGAATTTGAGATAATCACTATGTAAACTGTTATCTTGCCTTGCACGAGCGCAACTCCAGGCTCGTACGGCATCACGCCCCAGCGAGGACGATGATTCGGGTGAAATCTAGCGAGGACGAGCGATTTCCCGGATCGGGGCGTGACAAGTTGGTATCAGGGCGGTTCCATCCTTTGGACCGTGCATGAATCTCTTTGACCCTCAGTTGCTTCGCTATCGAATTTAGTTGACTCTAAGTTGTTTCCGCAACCGTATGGCTCATGGATCTGCTCGACGCTACATTGGATGTTCCATACAATAAGTCTATATTAAGTGCGTACGTCTGCCACAAGTATGTCGTAACTATCACGCTATCTTCGGGTGCCATCGGAGAGTGTTGGTTGCACGAAGTACAACAAGTTATAGGATGTTGGTTGCACGAAGTGCAACGAGTTATGGAATGCTGGTCGCACGAAGTGCAACGAATATGGTGATGTTGGTTGCATGTAGTGCAACGATATGTGTTGTTGGTTGTATGAAGTGCAAAGATATGTATAGTCGGTCGCACGAAGTACGAGGAAATATGTATTGTTGGTTGCACGAAGTACAACTGGTCGATATGTGAGGCGATGCGTGTTATGTTGCTATGAGAACGGTTATGTGTTGTTGGTTGCACGGAGTACAGCAAGTCGTAGATCGTTCGTTGCATCGGTACAACGAGTCGATATGGTATGATGCGTGTTGTATGGCTATGCGGATGGATAGCGATATGTTACACGAGATTGAGTAAAGACCTTAAGTATCGAGAATGAGTTGTTGCACGAGTTGCAACGAGTGAAATTGGAAGATCGCGGATGCGATAGTACGAGTCGAGTTGGCCGCTAAGTTGAGTTGAGTAGGCGAACATGTATGTTGGCCGAATGTCGCGTTGAGCTTTGAATAAGCGAATGTTGCGGGCGTGATCGATATGATCGCTAAGATATGGTTAGATTGAATATGTGTCAACCTGAGCTAACGCTAGAGCTGGGATCGGAAGGATCACCATACGGGATAGTTGAATGGAAAATAGATGTCGAACCTATGCGGAATGTGATGTCGAGTAACGACTCAATTTCGAGTGGTATACAATACCAATTATGCGAGCAAGTGTAGCGAAGCATTGTATCGATAAGATAGGCTCGATCCTGAGTGGTATATGGAATACCACTTGGCGATAGCTATGTTAAGCCGTTTGGTGACTTGCGATAGAGTTATCGAGGCGATTATGTTGTTACGATAGGTTTGTCCACAACGGACGGAGTAGTACCGAGACTTGAGTGGGAATGACTTGAGAGAAGTCGATGCAAGTATGCTTCGATGAATTGAGTCGAACGATTATGTGCGAAGTCATATCCACGGAGGATACGTCGGACGAGGATTCGTTAAGTGTAAGTCGAACGGTAGACGGAGCATAGCGAAAGAAATATTGCATTGAGGAAATAGTCGACTCGGTCGAGATTACGTTGAGTAGGTACGAAAAAATCGTACGAACGAAATTGGGTTAGTGTGATGAATCGGTAGCACGATTTGGAAGTGCGAGTTAGGGATATGAGAATGAATATGTGAATTGGAAATTGTGTTGCGATTTTGGTAGTGAGTTATAACGGAATGAATCTTGATAAGTGCGAGACTTGATTCGTATTCGAGTTTGGATAATGGCAATGATTGCAACGGGTTTGAGCTTATGAGAAAGGAAGATGTTCAAGTTATGCATATTGACGATGGTATTGAGGCGTATCAAAGACGATATACAATAACTCGGGGATACTCTGATCGAATGAACGAAAATTATGTTGAGAATTGTTGTTGGATGAATAAGATGCAAGTTAAGTTGATGGCAGTTTGATGATAACGGTAGGAACGCTTCGGAGAATTTGAGAGTGAATGGATGTTGCTTGGATGAAATCGAAAGTGTCTGGATTGATTCGTGGATAACCACTATGTTGACATTCTTGTCTTATGCGAGTGCAACTCCAGCATCGCACATGCGTCACGCCAAATTAGGGTGATCATTCCGCGTGAGCGCTGGTATGGTGATTCATCCAGCGGGGATGATCGAACTTGCAAGGCGTGGCAAAATCGAATTTGACTTGTGGTTTGATGCGAAAATTTTTTTAAGGATGGTTTGATGAGTATGGAATGCGTCGGACTATGATCACGAATAGGTGAACTCGGATTTGAGACGAGTAGATGTCATATGACTAGCAAAGATAGTCGACGGAAATGAATGAGTGATTCGAGTAGTAACGACGCATCAGTTGCGCGTGAGGGCAGATGAATTATGGATTGGTAAATTACGTCGGGTTGGATAAAGTCTCATAGGAATCGTCGAAAATTGATTTGGCTCCGCGATAGGATATAGCATGGTTCGTTGTAACTGTCCCTCGTTGATGATCTTCAATTATCGAGCGTAGTTTCGGGGCAGATGACCCTAGAAGACTTGACCGCCAAATCAAGTGAATGTGGGAAACCATAGGATGACCCTAAGGAAGTCGCGTAAGAAATTTTGTCGAGGATGAAGGATGAGGTAGTGCATGTTGAGGATAAGTCTAAGCGAGTGAGTATCGTGTCTCGAAAGTTAGCGAGTACTAAAATCGATATGGTCAAGAAAAGTTATGTTGGATCGAATAGATGTTGAAAAACGTGCTTAGCGTAGTGATACGGTAAGGCGATTGCAAGAATTTTGCAATGCACGAGAGCGACGGATAGTAGAATGACCCTAAGTGTTGTGTCGTAGATCGGTTTGAGTAACGGTTAGGTTATGTGTGTTGAGCGCACCATCGATATTACGAAATGAACTAGTCGGAATTGATTCGAAAATTGAGTAAAGGATTATACTCGGCCGAGAATAGGAGACGGGCATATCGTAAGAGACCTTGGGTCGAAAAGATTGTTGCCTTTGAGCATCGTAGACTCAATTTGACCTCTGGTGTTGGGAGAGATTAAACACGATATCTGGATAAGTTACCTAGCGGGGGTAGCCCCAGACGCGATACGTAGGCAGTTCGAGAACGTGGATCGTGTTGGAATAGTTGTGTGCGAGACTTAGTACGGATTGTGGGCAAAGGAATTCGTGACATGTGGACTTAGTCCATGTCGTTAAGGCCAAATGTTATGAATGATAGGATAAAAGACTTGAGTTATACGAGAGATAGGCAAACGGTTGGGCGAATAAGCGTTACAGAGAATTGTTGCGATCGGATGCGCAATGGCTTAATGCAATGCGAGTGTTAGATGGCCGGCGAGAAACTTATGAGATTGAAGTTATGAGTTTGAATTAAGTTATGTGCAAAGATGTTTGGAAGATGATCGCATGTTATGGGATAATGCATACGAGATGTATTTTGAGAATAGGCGCTAAGATTTGGCTAAGTCGAGTACGGATTGATTGGTGCTTGAGGATTAAGTTAAGCTTGTTAGTTTGTCCCGATATCCTACAATTGAGCTTGGCCGAAATGCATATATTGGTGGGACGCCTAAAATATGTGTATGATCCAAACTAAGTTGTATGATTCCAACGATAGTAGTACGAGATCGTGAAACGATCTAGCGAGGCACTTAGATTAAGTGTTGGTTTCGGTTCGAGGACGAACCTGATTTTGAGTGGTATATTATGTAATGCCCTGCTCCGTATGGTGCATTATGATGAGTCGTTGACTCGAAGAGTTGCGTTGACCCAATAAAGTATCGATGCGAGAGTTACATTGGCCAAAGGTAAGCTTTGAGTCGATTGGAATCTATAGATCGAATCGATGCAAAGGATAAGTCCCGTTGAGCAAGTGCTGATGTTAGTTGATTTGGTGTGCAGGCTATGCCTTTATGCTGGATTACGAATCGTGGCATGGGCGCGATAGGCCAAATCAACCGAGTAGTTCAAAGGAATGGCTAAGTCCGGGAGTTAGCTATGCGATCGAGTTATGGAAGCGAGACGCTTCAATCGGCGAGACGACAAGGCGTATCGGCTTAAGGTGGGCGGGTTCTTGACTCTCTCTCTCCCTATTCCTTCACGTCTAATAAAATATGTTAAGAAATACGTAAGATGTTATCGAGTTAGCGAGCGTGGCTCGGCGATGAAAGATCTAAATATGCGTTGAACACTAAGATAGAACATTGAACAATCAAACAATTGAAGCGACGTGCATCAAGTGTACGAGTCGCGGTAGGGCAATGATGGTAGAACATTGAAAGACGATATTGAGATGTGCATCGTGTGCACGGCTCCGAGAACATTGAACACTAGGCATAGAATATTGATTACGGTGCTGAACGTGCCCTCGGGCACTTATGTTACGAAAAGACTAAGTAATTACAAAATTATGCTATGAGAATAACTTACGAATGGTATGCGTTGAATACAAGTACGAGATGTCTAAGCCGTTGGGCGTCGTGCATCAATATGGATGTGTTGGGGCATAACACCGACGGAGCTCCCCATATGAATGGTGGATTATGTTTATGAGACGCGAATATGTTTATGGCACGGGAAACCGTTTATGGCACGGGAAACCGTTTATGGATCGAGACTATGTTTATGAAACGGAGGATTTGGTTGGAATGTTATTTGTGTTTGCTATGGCGCGTATTGCATAGTCAATGGACTCGGATTGCCCGTGCACGGGAACGACTTCCCTCGGACGGTTTTGCCGGGGCACCGGGACCTTTCGGCCTAGGAGGGAATTATGTGTGGTATTTATGGTGCACATCATTCGGACGGATTGCGACCGTCCAGTGCTGTGATAAGCTATGATATCCGTAAGTTTGGGATCCTTCGGATATTGGGCTAGCAACCCGTATCGGAGCGATCGTAGGCTTACACATAAGAGATGCCAAGTCCATTACGGTGCGAAACACCGTGACCTTCATATAGTTAGGGCCGGTGGACTGAGATGAGAGTTGGGTGCAGGCGCAGGGCCTGCGACCCTTATGCATATGTCTAAGTTTATGATTGGTTGGTTGCGTAAATCGTATGTTTGCTTATGCAAAGTTCTAATGAGTACAGGCTAGGCGAAAAGGGACGGAGATGAGCACGAACACTATGTTTACGTTCATATTATGGCTAACTGTATCTGCTGTAGGAACACGGTATGGGACACATTTATGATAATGTGCTATGTTTAAGTATTGTTATGAAACTGATCCTAAGGCTAAATAGAAAGATCACCAATTAAGATGCATGTTTCACTAAATGATTAAGTGTTTGGTTTGGGTGCGAGCGGGTCTTGATCAGTGCGAAGCGAGGACGAAAGCACTAATCCCCCACTAGTTTATGTGCAGGTCAGGTTATGATCGGCTCGGAGCTGAGCTTGGCTTGGACATGCCGAGACATTGAGTCCTTGGCGTTCAAGAGGAGCTACCGCATAAGCGTTCGGACTTGCGACATGGAGATGTTCGGCCGAAGACTACTTGGTGGCTATAAAGAGGCATAATGTATGGAACAATGTAATCCTTTGTGAGCTAGAGAGATCATGAGCGTTGTAGCCAATTGGCATATATGTTGGGCTATTCAGAGCCTTTGTAATCTTTAGTTCATTATGAATAAAAGAGATTCTTGTGTTATACTTTGTTTCCTTCCGCTGCTTATGTACGAATTTGAGATAATCACTATGTGAACTGTTATCTTGCCTTGCACGAGCGCAACTCCAGGCTCGTGCGGCATCACGCTCCAGCGTGGACGATGATTCGGGTGAAATCTAGCGAGGACGAGCGATTTTCCGGATCGGGGCGTGACAAACCAAACACACTTCGCCCGTTGTTGGAGATGAATCTCCTCCTGGAACCTTGCTACTCCAACGGCTTCCTAAAGCTTTAATTCTTCCTCGGCAAAATTTGTATTTAATGGATCATTCTGCGCCCTGGATTGTGGTAGGGGTGCAACTCGGGCGGGTTGGGTCAGGCTTGAGGTCAACCCGAGCCCAACCCGATGAATCATAAGCCTAGCCCGAGCCGAAGTCTAGCCCGACCTCGGGTTAAACATATGAAGCCCAAGACTAAGCCCGGAGGATCGGGTTTAGATCGGCTTGGGTCGTGTCCATCGAGTTTATCGGATTCTAATATAATATTTGAAATAATTTTAAACAAAAGTAATATTAAACACATAATCAAATAGCAATCAAGTCTTGATCATTAAAAAGATAAGGAGTTAAAGAGTTTGGGTAGAGAAATTTAGGATGTAAAGTTTATATATATATATATATATATATATATATATATATATATATATATATATATATATATATATATAAAAGTCGGGTTTCGGGTTCTTCGGATAACCCGACATATGAACCCGAGCCCAACCCAATTTTTGATCGGGTTCAAATATTTTAACACATACCCGAGCCCGAACCCGAGTATCTTTAACCCTAACCCAACCCATTAACGGGCTTACCCGATCGGACTCGGGTTTAGCCCGCCCAAGTTGCACCCCTAGGTAAATTCAACTCTTGCTCGAGCTTAAGCAAGTCACAATGAGGTCGATTCCTATTCCAATGCTTCAGTGCTTGTTTGATGGACTTTAATCTATGTACCAGTCTATATTGTGCATTCCCTTCGATAGGGACCTGGATGGCAGCGTCTACCGCTTCATTGTATCCCTCCGTCAATGGCCAGGCATTATTATATCTGAAAGGTTTCCTCCGCCGGGTTCATCCGCAGAAAGACGAAGAAGGATAGACGTGTGGTCGCTAGTACCACACTGGAGACCCTCTGCTCGAACATTCGGAAACATCTCCATCCATGTGTTGTTGCAAAGAGCTCTATCCAACTGGCACACCACTCTATTGTAAGCAGAACTATTGCTCCACGACCAGATAGAACTAGAGCGTTCCATGCAGATCAGCCCGGAGCTAAGAAGACAGTCCTAAAAATCTGCCAGTATAGGAGCCGGGACTTGTGGACCCCACAATTTCTCACTCTCCGACAATATTACATTAAAGTCGCCGCATATAGCAAGCGGAAACTTACTGCCGTATGCGCCGAGACTAATGAGATCGTTCCAGAGCTGGAATCTACGCCTCCAGTCGTTATGGCCGTACACCACACCAAGTACCAACTCCAAACCACCCTTGTTAGTAAGAAGCAAAACAAGGAGTTGTTCAGATGAGAATTTTACCTGGCAGCTCCAGACTCGGGTGCCCCACATACACCATATACGCGCCACTCCACACGCATCAAGATTGTGGACGCTCGACCACTGAGACGGAGTCCTGCTACTAATCCTGTCTCTGGCTTTAATTTTGCTTTTCAGAATAGAAGCAACCGAGCACTTGTGAGCGCGAATCACATTGAAGATTTCTCTCCATCTCCCAACTGAGTTGGCACCTATGACATTCCATGTAAGGATAGACATGGATTAACAGTGTGGAGGAACCCTTTGCATTGCGCTACTCGCCCCGGGATGCATAGGGAGAATAGCATTATTCGTACTCGCGTTCAACGCGACCGATGTCTGTTTGGAGGCATCTGACAAGTCCTCCACGCGTCTCTGCCAGGCCGGATTTTCGATGGTTAGTTCCATGTGATCCTCTGTGGTTTCGCGCTCATTCATCCTACGTTGTTGTACCATCTGATTTGAGGCACTCCCCTGGGTTGCATCCACATAGGTCAGGCCAGGTTCAGCAAAGGGCGGGTGTCCACACTTGTTAGCAATTCGGCAAACGGAAAAAATTTCGGGACGACAAAAGTACGAATATAAATCGGCACAATATAAATAAAATACGGTAAAAAATTCGGTCAAAAAATCGTCTAACGAAAAATATTCGGATTAGATTTAATTCGTGTTTAGTACGTTTTATATGAACAAATTCGGTACTAAAAATTCGACATATATATATAGCCCACCCACCTCTACTCCTTCATAAACAAGGTTTAGTGTGAGAATAAGATGAGGTTGGAGAACATTATATAAAGAAAAGAAAGTGAAAGTAGGATAGAAAACCAAAAGGTTTTTCTTTGATTGTTGCAAGCAACATGTGAAAAGATTCTTAGATTTCTTTTTTTTGGTTACAACTGTGAGATTTTTTTTTTTTTTTGATAATTGTGTCAGTCTTAATATTTAATAGCAGCAAGAGTCAAGAAAGTAAAAACTGTTGGGTTTCTCAGTCAAGTTTTTTTGGCCGAATGTTTTAAAAATTCGTACGGTACGTGTTTAAAACTACACAGGCTTAAAATTCACGTACAAGTTCGAATTTTTTAAACGTACGTAAGTATTATACATTTATGTAAGATACGAAAAAATTTGCGTATAATACGCGTTTTATTCGAGTGATTGCTAACAAGGGTGTCCACTAGGTGTTTGGGTAATCCTACTTGTTCTCCCTGACTCCCCAAACATGACTAGATCCAGGGACACGTCCCGCGAAGGCACTC
This sequence comes from Iris pallida, assembly GCA_029216955.1. Taxonomy (NCBI): domain Eukaryota; kingdom Viridiplantae; phylum Streptophyta; class Magnoliopsida; order Asparagales; family Iridaceae; genus Iris; species Iris pallida. Next base: position 24,039,546 of record JANAVB010041219.1, read on the forward strand.
GAGCGCTATCATCCGGCCCCTGTCTCTTACCTAGTATGGAGACATGTGGCACCATCGTCCTGTCCGGCATAACTTCCTCGGTCTGGGCCTGCTCTCCTTGGGGATCTGCTTCTTGGTGCACTCCTGAAGTTTGCAGGTTTAGATTTCCATCTTGTCTCTCTATAATGTACTGGGTATTGCTTTGTATATTTACTCCGACATCCTTCGCCCTAGGGTCCGATCACTGAACATTGGTGTGTCCAAAACACTTACATTTGTCACAAGATGGGGGAACCCATTCATATCCTACTTCTTGCTCGATCCAGGCTCCATTGGGAAGAACTATGTCCACTTTCCGTGGGAGTTCGTCATTTACAGTGATTTCAACGAAGACATGGGCAAATGATAATCGTTGTCTTCGCGTTGTGGGAATGTCCGTCCGCAGAGGATTTCCAATCATACTTGCTATTTTCATACTCGATGGCATGCTCCATAGTTGTGGTGAAAGCCACGACAATCTGATCCAGCAGATAGGGACGGAGGTAAGCCTATCTTTCTCAAAGTTCGACTCCGGTCTCCACCGCTTTAGCACTATCAACCTACCGTCGAAGGTCCACGGTCCACCTTCAAGCACCCGTTCCAGGTCCTCCTTCAGCGCAAACTTGATAAAATAGAACCCATTCTCTCTTGAGAAAGTATCCATTTTCCCTTTGGGCCGCCACTCACGCAATGCGAACGCCCTCAGTTGGCCGTAGAACCGACGATTTCCCATGACATATAAGATAAGAGTATTCTTCCAATATTCACGCGTTTATGTATATCATCGTTGGTTATCTCAACCACCTTCACTCCGTTGACAATGCTGATTTCTATGTATTGGAGACCAGTTTCTTCTTGTGTCAATGATGCCTTACATAAGTCCACCCACGAGATTGGGGGCGAACGCCCGCCTCTATTTGTTATTGGTGTCCTTCGTTGATCCTCTTCTACATCCCGCCCTGCCCTACGTCTTTCCACCGCTATCCAGTCGACCCCGCTCGTTGAGCTCTTTAGAGTTCTTGTTGCCTGCGCGTAGCCGACGCCCCCTTTGTTCTGATCGTCTCCCCCCCGGTTGATATCCTTGATGCCTTTGTCGATCTTCCCTATAGTTTCTTGTAGGCGTTTGCTGTAAGCTTCCCTTCCTTTGACCCGCGCTGGATGAAGTCTCCCGGCCCCAGTAGGCGTTTCCAGCCTCACGCGTTGAGCAATCCTTCATCACCGGCGGCTTCTGTTGTCGACGTCGTTCCACTGTCGTCCACCCACCAGCCATGTCTCATCGCTCCTCTTTTTGCCCGTTCTCCTCCCGTACATCTCCTGGGGTGTCCGCCACTTCCCCGCCACCTTCGGTCTGGGCTGCCGACCTATCTTCGGGCTCGTACGGCGGACCAGATGCCCCGTACGTGCCTGCTCCAGGATCTCTTCGCCTAGGCGTAAACCCTAGCGCCGTCTCCATTATATATATATATATATATATATATATATATATATATATATATATATACATGGGCGGAGGGTGGGCTGGGCTAACCCGGGCTACAGCCCGGTATCACGGACTTAGTGTTTTTGCTAGCACTTCGTCCCGTGCGGCGCACTGTCTTTCTCCTCAAAGACTCGTACAAGCCTTCCCGACCCGACTTAGCTAGATCGCTAAGAGAATTAGAATAGTGGAGCAAAGATGGGTCTAGTAAGAATCTCTTTATTGACTTGGAGAATGCTTACAATTTTTAGGTGGTGAGGAACAAATAAGAGCCTCCCCTTTTATAAGTGCTCATAGAGCAATACAAGGAAAGTCCTGGAAGGAATATTCCAAGGATTATTACATTCTACCATAACTGGAATGGCATATTCTAGGTTTATTCCTTAGCAACATAAAAGAAAACTTCAAGGGCCTTCCAGAAGCTTCTTGGGCCTCCTAGAACGATCTTGGGCCTTCCGGAGAGATCCACAATCTTCTAGAGCCTTTCGCCATCTTCTAGAATGTTCTGGAAGCTTCCCGCATAACCTTAGTCCGCGAAAAGGTTATGCAACAGGGCCTCGGGCGGGGTGCAATATTTGGGACGTTACATTCTCCCCCACCTAAGGCATTGACGCCCTCGTCAACCATGCTCGCTGAGGAACGCCTGGATCTCGGCTTCGAACTGATGCAGCGTATCAGCACGTTCCCAGCTAGACTCGCCGTAAGGCAAGCCTTTCCATCGGATGAGGTACTCCACATACGGGGACACGCCTCGTCGCCGAATGGTCCTCTTGTCCAGCACGGCTTCCACCTCCTTGTCGAAGGAAGTCGTCATGGTCGCCGTCGGTCGCTTCAGAACTCCTCGCTGGGGATCCTCCAAGTCTTCATGGTACGGCTTCAAGCAACTGGCATGAAAGACTGGATGAATCTTCAGGTTGGCAGGGAGTTCAAGCTTGTAGGCCACCTTGCCTACCTTCTTGAGCACGGGGAAGGGGCCTTCATACTTCCGGATTAGTCCTTTGTGCACCTTACGGAATACCTTGAACTGTTGCGGTTGTAGCTTCACCAACACCATGTCCCCCTCCTTGTACTCAACCGGCCTTCGCTTCGCGTCGGCCCACTTCTTCATCTTCCTCGCGGCCTTCTCCAGAAATACCTTGGCAATGTCTGCCTTTGCCTTGAAATCTGAAGTGAACTGGTTGGCCGCGGGGCTTCTACTCGAGGACCCCGCACTCAGCGTGTGCGGGGCAAGCGGTTGGCGACCCATCACCAACTCGAATGGACTGCTGTGCGACGACTCGCTCCGTTGAAGATTGTAGCAGAACTGAGCGACGTCGAGGTGATGCACCCAATCCCTCTGGTTGGCACTCACAAAGTGCCGCAAGTATTCCTCGAGTAGCGAGTTGACCCGCTCGGTCTGCCCGTCCGTCTGCGGGTGGAAGCTGGTCGAGAAGTGTAAGTCCGTCCCGAGGATTTTGAACACTTCCGTCCAGAACTTTCCCGTGAAGCGGGGGTCTCGGTCGCTGACAATGTTGACCGGGATGCCCCAAAACTTCACCACATGGCTGATGAACAGTCGCGCGGCCTCCTCTGCTGTGCAGTCCATCGAAGCAGCAATGAAGGTCGCGTACTTGAGAACCGGTCCACCACCAGGAGAATGGACCCAAGCGCCCCCACTTTCGGTAGGGCGGAGATGAAGTCCATCGAAATGCTCTCCCACGGCCGACTCGGCACGGGAAGAGGCTCCAGCAGGCCCCCGGGCTTCTGATGATCTACCTTGTCCTGTTGGCACACAAGACAAGTGCGAACATAGTCCTCCACATCTTCGCGTATGCGAGGCCAGTAGTATGCGGCCTCCAGTAGCGCCAAGGTTCGCTTCTGCCCCGGATGTCCAGCCCACTTTGTGTCATGACACTCCTTGAGCAGCTGTCTCCGCAAGCCACTCCACCTAGGCACGACCACCCTGTCGCCCTTGGTGTAGAGAAGTCTGTCTTTCAGCCAAAACCTTCTCGTCTTGCCCTCCTTGGCAAGCTTCACTAGGGCCAGTGTTAGTGGGTCCTCCATGATTCCCACTCGAACACGGTCCAGAATGTCCCCCTTGAGCAAGCACACAGATGCGAGCTCGGCCTTCCTGCTAAGCGCATCGGCCACCTGATTTTCTTTGTCGGGCTTGTACTGCAACGCCATATCGAACTCGGCTAGAAAATCTTGCCATCTCGCCTGCTTCGGAGATAGCTTCTTTTGGGACTGGAAGTAGCTCGTGGCAACATTGTCCGTCATGACCACGAACTTGGTGCCGAGGAGGTAGTGCCGCCATGTCCTCAAGCTATGCACGACCGCGGTCATCTCCTTCTCCTGCACCGTGTAGCGCCGCTCAGTGTCATTCAGCTTGCGGCTCTCGAACGCGATGGGGTGTCCTTCCTGCACCAACACCCCACCGATGGCGAAGTCGGACGCGTCCGTGTGCACTTCGAACGCCTTGGAGTAGTCCGGTAGAGACAAGACCGGCTCCTCCGTCACAGCCCGCTTCAGTGTCTCGAATGCCTCCTCGCATCGGGGCGTCCAGCTCCACGCCCGATCCTTCCGCAGCAGATCGGTCAGAGGCGCTGCGATGGCAGAATATCCTCGGATGAACCGCCGGTAGTAGTTCGCCAAGCCAAGGAACGATCGCAGCTCTGTCGGCTTGGTGGGAGCTTCCCACTCCCGTATGGACTGGACCTTTGCGCCGTCCATCCATATCTTGCCATGCCCGATCCAGTGCCCCAAGAACGACACCTCTTCTTGTGCGAATGAGCACTTCTCCCGCTTGACGAAGAGTTCGTTCTCCCTTAGCACCTGGAAGACAGTCTTCAAATGCTCGATGTGCTCCTCCATCGTGTTTGAGTACACGACGATGTCGTCGAGGTAGACCACAACGAACCGATCCAGGTAGGGATGAAAGAGCTTGTTCATCAAAGTACAAAAAGTCGCAGGAGCATTTGTTAGACCAAAAGGCATAACCATAAACTCATATGCGCCATACCTCGTCACGCATGCCGTCTTAGCCTCGTCGCCCTCCGCAATCCGGACTTGATAATACCCAGAGCGCAGATCAAGTTTGGAGAAGTATCTCGCGCCTCCCAATTGGTCGAACAAGTCCGCCACCAACGGGATGGGATATTTGTTCTTGACAGTTACCTTGTTTAGTGCACGATAGTCGATGCACAAACGAAGGCTTCCGTCCTTCTTCTTCTGGAACAGCACCGGTACACCATACGGGGCCTTTGACGGTCTGATGAATCCCGTATCCAGCAGCTCCTTGAGTTGCTTCTTCAACTCGTCCAGCTCGGGCGGGGCCATGCGATATGGAGTCATGGCGGGCGGCTTCATGCCCGGCTCCAACTCGATGGCATGGTCTACCTCCCTCCGTGGAGGTAGCCACTTTGGCAACTCCTTCGGCATGACGTCCCGAAATCCACAAGGACGTCATCGATCTCAGGCGGAAGATCCCCCTGTACGGGCGCCTCCTCCGACTTGAGCACAGCAAGGTAAGTCATCTCTCCGTGTCGCATCCCCTTCTTGAGTTGTAGTGCGGAGAGAGCCTTCCCCTTCGTAAGCTCGTCTCGTGCAGTTGTCACCATGCACGGAGAGCTCTCCTCCATGATCCCAACGACTCCCAGATGCGGCATTGGGACTGCCTTTGCCGAAGTGAGGAAGTCCATCCCAAGGATCATGTTGAAGTCGTCCAGTGGTGCTGCCGTGAGACTGGTGACACCCGTCCAGTCTCCCACTTGGATCTTCACCCCTTTGGCCACCCCCTGCACGGGGCGCGCCTCAGAGTTGACTGCCTTTATCGTGCTTGAGTCTTTTTCCAGCGCCAAACCCAAGCGTCGGACCTTCGCGTCCGAGATAAAGTTGTGGGTAGCCCCCGTGTCGACCATCGCCCTGGTGTTGTGGCCGTTGATCTTCACGTCCACGTATATCAGCTCTCGATTCGGGGTCTTGGACACTACCGCCTTGCTCTTCAAAGCATTCAACAGGCGCAGGGCACCCATGTGAGCCCCCTTCTTAGGCTCCATGTCCTCGGCCTCCTCGCCTTGGACCGCGTTTACCCTCTTGCCCTTGTTCGGACAGTCTCGTGCAAGGTAATTTCCACCGCACACATAGCACTCGATCTTCCGCTCCGTCGAAGGCTTTGCTTGCGGCTTGTCCTTCGGCGGCGGGCCTCCCTTTCCGTTGTTCTTTTTCGCTCCCTCACCATTGAACTTGGTGGTGGTCTTTTCCTTGGGCTTTGGGGCATCGCTCCGTCGATACTCCATCAGATTCTCGGCTGCCGCAACAGCCGTGTTCAGATCTGACACATCTTGCCTCTGCAATTCTTGTGCCGCCCATGGTTGTAGACCCTCCAGGAACGCGAACAGGCGATCCTCTTCGCCCATACTGGAAATGGTGAGCATCAGGCGGGTGAACTCCGCCACATACTCCTTGATCGACCCGGTGTGCTTGAGTTGACGCAAACTCCGTCTTGCGACATACTCCACATTCTTCGGGTAGAATTGAGACTTGATCTCCTTCTTGAGATCCTCCCAAGTCTCGATCTTGCAGAGTCCCTTTTCTATATCAATGTACCTGCGTCGCCACCACAACGTAGCATCATCAGAAAAATATAGGGACGCTGTGTTTACCTTATCGGTCTCATCCTCGATGCGGACCGCCTTCAGGTAACGCTCGACGTTCCAGATGAAGTTATCCACCTCCTTCGCGTCCCGTACGCTAGTGAAGGATTTGGGTTCTGGATACTTCACCCTCTGTGTCGACTCCCTCCTCGGAGTCGGACCACCAGCAATGGCCCTCTCGAGGACCTCCGCCTTGGTTTGTAGCTCCTTGCGTAGTTCAGCAATCTCCGCCTTCGTGGCCTTTCGTTCCTCCTCGAACTCGGCCTGCATCTCGCGGAGATGCTCTCGGAACTCCGTCATAGCCGTGGCGACATTCGCCTCCAAACCCTGGGCGAATTCCTCGTGAGCCATTTGGTTCTGCTCCACTTGATACTCGACGCCCGTCACGCCCTTCTCCAGCATCTCAACCCGGCCAGCCAACTCGCCAAGAGCCCGTTCCACCGACGGTTCCTTGCTCTTGCCCTTCCTCGAGGTCTTCGCCTTCTCCTTAGGCGATGAGGGTTGTGCGTGCTCGTCGTTGATGATGGCTTCGGTCGAAGATATGACGGCGATCGAACCTTGGCTCTGATACCACTTGTCACGGACTTAGTATTTTTGCTAGCACTTCGTCCCGTACGGCGCACTGTCTTTCTCCTCAAAGACTCGTGCAAGCTTTCCCGACCCGACTTAGCTAGATCGTTAAGAGAATTGGAATAGTAGAGCAAAGATGGGTCTAGTAAGAATCTCTTTATTGACTTGGAGAATGCTTACAATTTTTAGGTGGTGAGGAACAAATGAGAGCCTCCCCCTTTTATAAGTGCTCATAGAGCAATACAAGGAAAGTCCTGGAAGGAATATTCCAAGGATTATTACATTCTACCATAACTGGAATGGCATATTCTAGGTTTATTCCTTAGCAACATAAAAGGAAACTTCAAGGGCCTTCCAGAAGCTTCTTGGGCCTCCTAGAACGATCTTGGGCCTTCCGAAGAGATCCACAATCTTCTAGAGCCTTCCGCCATCTTCTAGAATGTTCTGGAAGCTTCCCGCATAACCTTAGTCCGTGAAAAGGTTATGCAACAGGGCCTCGGGCGGGGTGCAACATTTGGGACGTTACACCGGGGTCAAAAAATTTTTTTTTTTTAGTTAAGCCCATGTGCAAGCACAACTGCACAGCAGCCCACTGCCCACACTTTTCCCTCTTTGACTCTTTCCTCCGGAGAGTCCCGAGTAAACCCCTCTTTCCCCTCACAGCAGTCAGCAAGTAAATCCCTCTTTCCCGGTTTCCCCTCATTCCTCCCGTGTCTCCAGCGCAAGCACTGCTCCACAGCCCCTTGGCGACTCCGCGGCTCCGCCCCTGCGCCGTCCACTATTCTCCTCCCGCCGGCACCAGCCTTCTGATCTCCGGTCAGCCCTCTGATTTTCGTCCCGACCTCTGATTGAATCAATCGCCCCAAAATTTTAGGGTTTTGATGGTCCTGCGAACTGGTAGCTCCCCATCTTTCCTTTATTTTGGATCAAAATTTTAGGGTTTCATTTAATTTATATCTGATTTTTTTCTAGGTTTTCTCGTGAGGACAACGCTGAGACGGACGATTTAATTAGTACTTAATTTTTCTCGTGTCCTCCACGCTGAGACGGGCGCATGGGACGCAAAGGCCAGAGGAAGAGCGGCCGTCCTTCAAGCTCCCCAGGAACCGAAGGTGAAGGTCTTTCTTTTTCTTTTTTTTTTGTTATAGACTTATAGTGTCTCCCTATCTGGGTGGGTAGTGTATGTCAGTATGTGCTAATTTTACATATCAATGTGCTAAAGTTTTATGTGATAAATTGCTAATGTTTGGTATATTACTCTAAATTCTCTAATAGGTTATACACTATAAAGTCTATAATGGAAACTCAAGGAAACAAGAAAGGAAAAAATATTTTTTCGTTCTTTAAACCGAGGGACGCCAATCTTGATATCCCAGATAGTATCGACCAACATCCTTCCAAAGTTCAAAGAGTTGAAATTGATATTAGTTCTCTTGAACGTGATCCGGGTATTCGTATTCCGATATGGCAACATCCTGTCAACCAAATAGATGAAATCAGACGGTCTTATATAAAAATGGGGCCATATCAACCTAATTTGCATGTGTACCCGCGATCCGAATCAGGACATCAATATCGTCGGTTTCAAAGCTCTTGGTTTAAGCAATTTTCATGGTTAGAATATTCTCCTTCGAAGGATGCTGCATTTTGCTTTTCGTGTTTTCTTTTTGAAAACAAAAAGGCTCGTTATCCTGCATTTACTACTGAGATTCGTTGATGTTACTGGTTTTGTGCGAGAGCGTTTCTTTGCTATTGTGCATGTTACAGATACTACTGCTTTAACACTTAAGAAGGAGATATCTGACGTCTTGGGCAGACATGACTTGCAGATTTGTGATATGCGCGGTCAAGGATATGATGGTGCTAGCAATATGCGTGGCACATGGAATGGTTTACAGGCTCTATTCTTAAGAGAATGTCCGTATGCATATTATGTGCATTGTTTTGTTCATCGACTGCAACTAGCATTAGTTGCTGCTGCTGAAAAGGAGATATCAATTTGGTTGTTCTTTTCAAAACTAACATGCATTGTCAATCTAGTGAGTGCTTCTCCTAAACGCCACACTGAGTTACACTCTGCTCAAGCAATTGAAATTGCTTATATGGTAGCTACCGGTGAACGTGAGACTGGTAGGGGGGGTAATCAGATTGGTACTTTGCATCGAGCAGGAACCACTCGTTGGAGTTCTCATTTTGATTCTATTTTCAGTTTAATAGATATGTACAGTGCTGTAATTACTGTGCTTGAAAGCATGGTGAATGAGGGATCCTCTAACTCTATACGTGGAGAAGCTGGTGGTTCTTTAATTGTGATGAAGTCTTTTGATTTCATATTCTTGTATATGATGCATAAAATCATGGCGATTACGGATATGCTTTCTCGAGCCTTGCAACATAAGTCTTTAGACATTTTAAATGCAATGGATCTAGTTTCATCAACCAAAGCATTGCTTCAAACTTTGAGAGAGGAAGGTTTTGATAGTCTCTTGATGCATGTGGAATCAGTTTGTACAAAGTACAATGTTGAGATACCTAATATGGATGATTGTTAGCGGTCGTTCATGTCAGCAAAAAGATTCTATTACAGTTGAGCATCACTATCGTTTTGATATATTTAAAGCTGTAATAGACTTTCAGGTGGAAGAGCTAAATAGTAGATTCAATGACAGTGCTGTGGAACTCCTTATGTTGAGCTCTGCTTTGGAACCTAGAGACAACTTTAAGTTGTTTCAAGTTGATCACATTTGCAGTCTTGCAGAGAAATTTTATCCTAGTGATTTCAGTGAACATGAAATGCATTACTTGAGAAGTCAGTTGGAGCATTATAAGGTTGACATACTTCGTCATCAGAAGTTTCAAAATATATCAACCATTTCCGAGTTATGTCAAAGATTAGCTGAAACAAACAAGTCAGAACACTACAATCTGATTGATAGGTTGATACGTCTCATTTTAACTCTCCCTGTTTCCACTGCCACAACGGAACGGTCATTCTCAGCTATGAAGCATGTTAAATATGCTCTTCGCAATAAAATGGAAGAGGAGTTTTTAGCAGATTCTTTGATTGTCTACATCGAACGAGAACTTGCTGAAAGTATCGATTCTGATTCGGTCATTGATGAATTCTACTCTCTGAAGCATCGTAGAGCGCAACTTCAATAGCTTTTAATGGTATGTATTTTTTTTTTTTGCTTTTGGTTCGATAAACTTGGTTTGGAAATAACTTGGATATTAATATGATGAATATTTATGTAGATTTCGTGCTACTAATGCTGCTTCCTTAATGGCCTTGTGGATGTGCCTTCAAAAGAGATGGAAATCATATCAGTATTCTGGTGTATTTTGGAGGCTTGGATATTTTCATCTCTTATGTTGTACTCTGGATACGTATTCTGGTGTATTTTGGAAGCTTGGATATTTTATACAGGGAGCCTCTTCCGTATCGAGAAGCACTCTTTCCTCCTGCAAATTTGTCTTCGGCGTAATATGCACCTTCATATACTCGCTATTGAGGCCAGCAATCTAGTCTAGAGTAGACTTGCAAAATCTATGTTTTGCTGACCTTTTCTGCTGTTGTCTTGTATGAGCTATCCAAGATTCAGTGTAGCTGTTGACAAATTATATCGCTAGTTAATGTCTTATAATACCAACTTTTATTGAGGACTTCTGGTAGTATTACTCTTGTTCTTTATCCCTCTTGTATTTTGGAGGCTTGGATATTTTAATCTGTTTTATTGTATTTTGGACACGTATTTTGTTTATGCTAGAGCTAAACTTGAAGGTTTTGCTGGCAGCCTTTGTGCTTATATCTTAAGATAATGAATACAAATTTCATTCGGAGAAATAACTTTTAGCCTAAAATAGTTCCTTCATCTATAATCTTAAATCTATTCCTTGCTGTTAAGTAAATCTACTTCAAATGGTGCTTTTCAGCCATCTCTTCCCACTTCTCAGATGATTGGAGGTATGCATAGCACTGTGTTCTATGAAAAGGATTCATCAATCATGAGATTTATGTTACTTTACACTTATAACCTACCTAAATGTTTCTGTGTGAAGCCACTAATAATTAATATTGTCTTGCAGGTTCAAAGACATTTTCAAGGAAGTACATGAAGCTCAATGGAAATTCAAGTTTGAGGCTACGGGAATATAGTGAACTATTTTTCATGGTTTACTATGATTGATGTATACTCTGGTATCATTTAAGCTCATGGTTTATGGTGATTGGCAGGTATGAACTTCGTCTTATTGATGATATGGTTGCATATGCACTTAAGAGTGAAGGTGGCTATGTGCGGGCATGCAAGAATTATGATGGAGATATACAAAGTGATTTCCTTGCTCAAGGTTCAAACTTTGTTGGCCTTCCCTCTGTAGGCAAATTGTGATTATTTGTTTTGTATCTACTGAAAGGAAGTTGTAAAAAAGTTTAATATATTAATAAATAAACTAAGTCAGGACATTGCTATTTTAATTTCACTGAAGCAACTATCTTTTTTTTAACTCTCCAGGGTTGGATCTCTAGGCCTGATGATCCAGTGACTTGGCAAGCTAACCAACTCCCAAGTCATGAGCTTTTGCAGGTATTAGCTACATTATTTATCTTATTGCTATTGTGCTACATTTATGGTAACCACATTTGTAAAGGTTTCTCTGGAGATATATATTTGAAACTGTAGTCAAATTGTCTTTACTGTATTTTGATGCTTCTATTGTAACATAGGATCATAATTATTAATGCTCAGAATACATAGTAGTATGAAAATTCAAACACCAAAATTGGCTATATATATAACACTAGTGTACAAACTATATATATATGTAATATTAGTTTCTACAGATATAGTAAATCCCCTAAATAGTCTCCAAAGAGGTACGATAATGCTATTCACAATTGCATCAATCAATGACACCAATTGGAGCTTGTGTAGGCAATCTTTGAAGAAGTTGCTAGCCTCTTGATGCTGGAAGTATACTTCAGTTTTGTTCTCATTTTGGTTTTTCCTTTGCTGGTTGTATACTTCAGTTTTGTTCTCGTTGAGGGATTTCCTGGAAATGGAAATTTATAAGGTTAGTATTAAGTAGCCCCCCCTCGGTGATAGTCCTGGCTCCGCCCCTGTATATATATATATATATGCAAATGACCTTAGCCTAGTGGTTAAGAGAGATGCATGCGGTCGAAGTGGTCAGAGTTCGAGCCCCAGTGAAGACGAGTTCGCCACAATTACCCATTGCTTCAAAACAAAAAAAAAAAAAAAAAAAAAAACAAATATGACCTCTAGCATAGTGGTTAAAAGAGATGCATGCGGTCCGAATGGTCAGGAGATCGATTTCCGTTGGTTTCCTACTACTACACCTATCTACGCATAACCTATAAGCTACCAGTACATCACAACTCGATGTGCATATATATATATATATATATATATATATATATTATTCACACGTCAACGAACGAATCCATAAGCCTGTGATAGAGACCTATATAGTATTCACACGTCAACGAATGACCTATATAGTATTCACACGTCAACGAACGAATCCATAAGCCTGTGATAGAGACCTCCTGTCCTCATCTTCCAGAGGCTTGATTTTACAGTCAGCATGGATATCAGGCAATTGTGCTTCGTGTCCACAGCTTCGTCTTAGGTTTGTTATATGTCTTTGTCTACTTTGTTGTGTAGTCCAATTTCTTGTTGATTTGAATTCTATATGATGACGGAGACGTTAAGAAATGTGTCCGTCTATTTTACTATTAAGTTTTGCTAAATAAAACACTAGAATTTTTTTTATTGTAGGCCAGGCCAATATGCAGAAAATATGGCTGCAAGCAATGTTTCTAGGGATTTTACTCATCTTCCACTCCCAAAAGTTTGCTGCTTCTAGCAAAGATGATTAATTTCAACTTCAACGGCTTCACCGGTGCAATCTGAGCCTCGGCGGCATGGCGACGCACGCAAGGGCAGAACCAAGCTACCACATTCCAACACCATGAGTATAATGGAAGGAGTTGATAATATATAGTTGCACATAGCCTCATTTTGCACCATCGTGTTCTTCCTGACTCTGAGGAGAAATAGATAGGCAGAGGTAGTTGAAGAATGGGAGTTGGAGACTTGTAGGTTGCTGATTCTAATCACGAAAATATGTTCTTTTTAAATGATGTGTAAGTTGTTTATAATGTTAGTTTTAGGATCTCGTATAGTAGTGAAAGTTTGTATTAATTAGGTCTCCATATTGTTTAGTAAACCTAAACTTTGAATATTATACGAGACCTAAAACTAAACGAAAATATTTTAGGTTGTGTATTGGGTTATTTAGCTTTACATGGTAAGTGTTTATTTAAAAAATTTACGACTAATCGAGAATGAGATTTGTGACACTGTTGTTTGGTTATAAACAACAATGTCACAAGTCTCATTCTCGATTGTTCTTGACAAAACCAAATAACCCACACAACTCTCACATATTTTTGTTCAGATCCCCTATAATATTCAAATTTTATGTTTAGTTCTCAATTTTGGACCGTCGGCCAAGTTAACTGTTAGCACGAAATCCAAATCATATTATGAACAATTAGCTAGAAACATAAACACAAATTTTCAATATTATATGAGACCCTAAATTAAATAATCCTATAAACAACTTATACGTTATTTAGAAAGAATATATTTTCGTGATTTAATCCTCGTTGGATCCGGGCGGCTTCGGAGCATCGCTGGTCTTCCTGGATTCAAACGACGTGGATGGGATTCGGCCGGCTCATGGAATTCAGTCGGAACTTCCTTCGCTTCTCGTGGGTGTCCTTCACGAAATCCTCGAGCCGGAAGAGGGTCTCCTGCTGGAGGTCGTGGGTGCCACTCCAATTGGAGACGGTGTGAAGGTCGTAGAGGAGGGGGCGGCAACGCAACCGAGGATGAGGGCAGAGTAGCTGACATACTTTTGAATCTCGACAGAGAGAGTGGTGACGGTAGTGGCAGAGGAATTGGAGGAGAGGAGTGGTGGTGGTGGGGATTAGGACTGCTCCGTCTCCTTCACCAGTTTCAACACACTTCCTTCACTTTTTTGACGCAGCTGAAAATTGAGAAAGAGAGAAAAACAGAAGGTGGGATGTGTTAGATATGCTTCACTTGCAACACACTATCAGCATCCAACCAAACGTTGAAAGTGCGGACACTTTTACTAAAAAATGACACTTTCAAGCACTTTTATGCACACCAACCGCCATCCAATACACATCCAAACAGCCCTAATATCAGTGATTTAGGGTACGTTTGGTTATCCACTTTGGCTCACACTTTGAGTTTAAACTCAAAAGCTTTCACAAATATCGTTTGGGCAGCTCCACTCCCAAACTAAGTCTGAAAAAACTTTTGGGAGATCCTACTTTTAAACTCACTTTTGTGAAAGGAGCAAAAACCAGTTTTCCCAAAACACTTTTCCCAAATATGCGGGCCCCACCACCCCCATCCCTTTCCATGTTTCTCTTTCCTTTACGTTTTCTTCAAATTTTTTACTCCACCTCTCCACCTCGTTCTCTCCACCTCGACCATGGCGGTGGTGGACAGGTCTGCTCCGGCTAGGTTTTGATCGGTCTGCTCCCTGACGGAGGCGCCGTCGGAGCTCGACGACCTCTTTCTCGACTTCCACGAAGCTCATCGACCTCCATGGAGGCGCCGCCGGAGCTCGACAACCTCCTTCTCCAGATCACAGAGGACATGCATGTCCTTGGTAGCTCGGAGCGAGGCGGTGCTCGCCGGTGCTAAAAGATCGAGGCATCGTACATGTCCAGGATCGGGAATAGTCACCAAGCGGGGCGGATCTAGCGCCGCGGCCAGTCGCCTGGACTTCGATGGGCGGCGCTGCTCCGGATCTGGCAACTACCCCATTAACGATCTCGTGTCCTCGTCGTCTTCGTCCTCTGGACGACGCTTTCTGTCAGATCTATAGTAGAACGAGAACCCCGATCCATCAATGTGTCGGATACAAAAATTGATGTGACACAAAGAAATTGTTGTGAGACGAAATAAATTGCTGGACACAAAAAAATGTCAAATCTGTGGTGGACACAAAAAAATTGCTTTAACGTGTGTCGGATACAAAAATTTGAGTGTGGACATCATGACACGAAAATTATGGACACAATACATTTAGAATTATTTTCTAAAATTTATTACAAAGTATTTTTTTGAAACATTTTTACCAAACGGAATCTAGAAATTTTGTTTCTGAAAATTATTTTCTAGATGAAAGCAACCAAACGCAAACTCATAAGCTTTATACCCAGAAAACTACTTTATAACATTTTCTTTGAAAACTGTTTTCAGAACAAAATTTTAGAAAGTCTATCCAAACGGACCCTTAAACTCCACTGCCACATAGCTGTCTATATCTGCTTCACAAGTAGCCTGTTTAAAAAGATTTGATAACGAGTTCTACTCAATAGCCAAACAGCTACAAGAACAAATTTTCAGCTTAACGACAAACAAATAGAAATATTTAAGCTACAATATGTTTTTGTCTACATTAGCATAAAAAGTTTCTTTCATAAATCTGTAGTCCATCATCAACCCCATCCTGCCATCATTTGTAAGAGCAAAAATATTGCAGATGCCCCCATTCAGAACAAGCAAAAATAAGAAAACACTAACGCCCCTACAGTACAAAGTTCTACCTACTAAATTTAAGATAGTTCCTCAGTATAAGAAGTTGCATCACTCAGCAGCTTCTTCGTCAACGATCTTTGCTTCATTTTCGATGCTGGGTAAGGTCGATAGATCTGTACGGGCATCTCTCTCTTCTTCCATGACTGCATGCAATGAATCATCAGTCTCTTGCAGACCTGCATCTTCATTTCCGTTTGTAGCTGAAGATGTAGTCGATTGCTCTCCCGAGTCCAGCACATTTGTTGAGTTAGACTTCTCATCCCGATATACAACGTTCTCCACTTTGGACTCAACTTCTTCCCCTTGGACTCCCTTATTATTTGGATCTCGGGATGAATCCAAGCTAACAGTATCATTTGATGTTTGCACTTCGGTATGCAACTCATCGACTGTGGAATTGTTCTGCCCTTCCGTTTGGTTCACAGATATACTTGCTGTTGAATTGGCTGAAAGTTCCATTTGGCTGTTGGATTCAGCTTCTGTTGTGTTGTTCGTAAGCAAATCTGTTTCAATTTTGTCGTCCACTCTTGTTGAATTGGAGATCAATGCACTTGCCGCAGATGTCCCATTGCTAACAAAGTTGACATCTGGCATGGTGCCATTATCTTTCACAACATCTGAAAGATCATTCATAGAAACATCTATAGTGCCATTATCACCTTTAGAACCATCAACTGTTCCACTGACCACATTTTCAGCCTCCTTTTCTTGCTTCTCCGTATTATCTTCGGACACATCAACCTTAGAGCCATCACTAATTGAATCAAAATCTCCTTTAGAAACATCAACTAGTTGCTCCTCACCCGTACTTTTTGCATTAATAGTGACAGTTTCCGATTCTGTTGCACGAGTATCATGTACCACAGCACTGGAAGCATCATCCCTTTTATAATTTTCTTCTCTTGCCTGAGTGCCCCCTTCGTGGTCTTGGCTGTCAGACTGATCTGTTTCTTCCATTTGGCCTTCCTTATCCTCTTCTTCAGTCGGATCTTCTACATGCTCGGCTTCACCGTCAGCATTTTCTTGATCTTGAGCATCAATTCCATCTTGTTCTGCCCCTCTTACTTCTTCATCTTCTGTTTCTTCTTGCTTAATTTCCGGTTCCTCTTCTTCCTGAGTTTCTTCACTCTCTTCTTCCTTGTGATTCGTATGGACAGTAGCTGCCTCAGTTCGTGTGAGGTCCTTCCTTCCAAAGTTGAAGAAATCTTCTGGGTTCTCAATGACCTTAGTCACCACTTTTGAGTTCCGTGCATCATATGCCCTTTTCTTATCATGAGAATGCTTGACCTGATAAAGCAACCAGATGCAGATAGCGACCAAGATGCCTATCTGAAGGGCATGTTTTAACCTGAACCCTTTGGCCCTCTGGTTTCTGCTGGACGCTTGCCTCAGCATAGTGACTCTCTTCTAAGGAGTCACTCTAAACAGGTTCCTCCTTGGTAAGAAATCTATTAATGTAGATCTTCCTTTATAACTGGTACACACAAATATCTGGAAAACAATGATCAGAAGTTTAAAAAAAAAGATATCAGCATTGCCATAAACGATAGCAAGGGCAAGACATGGAACTTGAGAAGAGTTGCAAACAAGAACAATGAAAATTTTTGGAGAAGACTTGTAAATTCCTTATGATACCCTGAAGAACAGTTTGAAAATGAAAGGGATACAATAAGGTGGTCTAGATTAAAAGGTTCGTAGATGAGGAACAGAACCTTCACAACGTTTGAGACCAGTATAAGGCTGGTATAAGGGATGAAAGACCTTCAAAACGTTTGTGACCAGTATAAGGCTGGTATAAGGGATGAAAGAACATTTATACTAGCTTAACACAAAAACAGAATTGGAATAAAAACAGAGAGAGCAACTTCACAATTTCATAAAATGCTACGCATGAATTAAGTTTATTAGCCTGCTATGCATGCACCTGGGTCCTGGGTGCATATAACAAAACAACATTGGTCTTTCTTTCGTTAGTTACCATTAACGAATCGCTAGGGGATCTTATTCCAACGGCTTAACTTCAAAAAAAAACATTGATTTTATACATAATGCGACCCCTCCTAGCAATCTGGTGATCTCTCAGTTCACATTATTTCTTCTTCCCTGCCACACTTCAGATTGCTCCAGAACCTTTCGCTACTCACGCTCAACAATTGGTTTCCATTCCATATCATTACTACAGAGTCCATATCAGTCAAATCTCATTCATTTACTTACCTCTCTAGTTATCTTCTCAAATAACCCATTCTTCCTACTCATATCCCAGACCCCTCCTGCATCCTACGTTCTTCTGTCCAAAAGAGGAAACAAATTGAACAAGTGTATTATCTACTATCTGCATGGTTATGCAGACTTCTCTTCAGAACTCCGTCTCCTTGTTAGACTCATGTTTTAGAGCATTTATAATGGATTTTCTTTTTCCATTTTTTACGGTACTTATCGCTATGTATTAGGATGATACTTAGCATTTAGTTCCTACAAAGTAGGATGGGGTTTTATCTATTTCTCGTGAGATGAATACCTAGTAGCTTTCACATGTGATACCAACAACTTAAAGCAAACACTATAGTAGGCAGACAATGGTAGATTGCATGGAAGATGCATGGTGACACAGATAAGAAGGATACACCTTAGCTGTGTTGAAATGCATTCTTCTTTTAACATGTATTATATCTGAGGTTAAGATGATGCCCAGAACACAATTAAAAAAAAAACAAGAAAGGACACTGAAATGTACATAATGCGCTCAAATTACAATGTCAACTGCCTCTGTGATGATAGGAACTGCAAAGAGAAACATGGCAGAATCAATAGTTGAAAGATTCTCGATATCCTGAGGATTGGAATGCAATACAGGGCTATTTGGATGGCTGCAAGTGGGGTGTGAAAGCGTGAAAGTTGACGAATTTTTAGTCATTTTCAACGTTTCGTTAAATATGAAAGATGGGACATGAACTTGAAGTCATCATTATTTTTTAGTTCTTTTCCCCTTTTGTATTGTATGAAAAGGAGGCATCCCCATTTTCACCCATATTTGAGTGAAATTGTATAGAAGTGGCACTTTTGTTAGTACTTAAATAAATAAAAAGACAAATAATTACTATTTAATAAATTATTACCAATTTAATTATATAAGTAATAGTTTTTGTTATTATTATGATGTATTATTTTAGTTTTCCACCTCCTTTATGTTAACATGCAAACATGAATGTGTGAATTTGTCCACTCCCACAGACAAAATATCATGTATCCAAATATTGAAAGTCACATTCAGTTGACAAGAACTAATATGAAACTAAAAGACATACGCATTTCACTTTCAGTAGTCAAGAAGTAGCTTTCACACTTACGAGTTACACATATCCAAACAGCACCTAGATGTTGAGCTGATTACAATGGCAATGATAAGTAGAAACTAATGAATCTATTAGGCCTTTGGACAGGTTATATATACAAGGGTCACCTGAGGAGGGGTTGTCTCCTATGCAATGAGGGCCTGAAGTATCTGTCTATAGCATCTATAACACGAGTATCAATCAGTGTCAAAAAATTGAACATTGAAAATTTAGTGGACCTACCGTGACAAATATTCGAAACAAACTGATCAAAAAGTGATGCAGACTCACTAATCGTAAGTCATTTCTATGTTTACATATCAAAGGTGGGCATCTTAAATAGCCTAAGTCAAATATCTAATATACAAGTGATGGTGCACGTGAGTTTGCTGCAAAAGGACCTTAATCCTGAAAGTTTCTGAGATGAATATAGCATCAAAGAAGCTTCCAAATGACATTTTAGTGAAGCAAATCAAAATCTAAACAATGAGGTTTTACAAAGATCTTTCCTAACATAGTACACCTATAAATGAACATAAGGAACTGACATGTATGTTTTAGGTCAATCTTAGGATTATGATTATTAGTATGTTATTTGGTATTGGTCAAAGATGAGTCGATAGCCTAAATTCCATAGTATTATTCTTGAATTATTAACTTATTAAATAAGAAGAAACTCTCTTATGGAGAGTATGATGGTTATTTTCGACAATTTATTCTTCTCTACAATATTAGGTGCCACCATCTCTTCTCTTCCTTTATCTCCCAAATGACATTTTAGTGAAGTAAATCAAAATCTAAACAATGAGGATGTGATAGTTTTACAATGATCTTTCCTAACATGTACAACTATAAATGAACACGAGGAACTGACACGTATATTTTAGGTCAATCTTAGGATTATGATTATTTGTAGGTTATTTGGGTATTGGTCAAAGATGAGTCGATAACCTAAATTCCATAATCCTATTCTTGAACTAAAGAAACTATCCTATGGAGAGAGTGATGGTTATTTTTGACAATTTATTCTACTATACAATATTAAGGTGCCACCATCTCTTCTCTTCCTTTACCTCCCATAGCTACTGCCTTTCGAATCTCACCATGATGTTTGAGCTTGAAATCATGAAAATAAACATGGTAGCAGAGCTAGAGCTACACACATGATCCACGAAGGAGAGGCCGAGATGATACGGACCTCAGATGTTTCTTCTCCTATTGGTGTCGTCATATCGTCTTATCTCCAACAATAAGCAAGATAAAAAAAATATTAAAACGTCCTTGATGTTTGTTTCTTGCGCCAAAAATGTTATTAACAAGGGCATGACTCATTTTTTAAATATTTTTTTATTAGAAGATCAGTTCAAATCTTATTGGAAACAATATGAAAATATATTTTTAAATACTTAGGTTGAGTTTATACTTAATATTTAAGTTGGGTTTTAAATATAAAAAAATATTGCTTCCATTAAGATTTGAACTCAGAACCACCTACCCACAAACATATCTTCTAACCAACTGAGCTAAAACAACATTATACATATCACCCAATTTCCTCCAGTTTCAATTCTCGTAACTTTCTGATATATATTTTTTTTAATTGGATTAAAAAATGAGTCCTTTATTAGAAAAATAATAATAATAAACAACATAAAAGATGCCCTTAGCAAGGGCATTTTTCTTGCATGAGGGATAAAAAAGACACAACGACATTACTTCACAAAAAAATAAAAAAAATGTAGGGTTTTTTTGGCGCAAGAAACGTCCTTGCCAAGGACGTTTTAATATTTTAATATTTTTAATTATTTCTGGTTGCATTTAGTGGGGGTGGGGGAATTTAGTATAGAACTAGCTTAGAACGCCCTTAGTATGGACTGTGGACGATTGGATTCTTTGTATATAATTTTGGCAACAGAAAATTTACTGTACAATAAGAAAAAAATATAAAATTACGTAAAACGATACAAGTTAGAAAAATTATGGAAAACGATATGATCCGACAAACGGTGTGTCGGAAATTGGGCACGCTCAATTTCCGACAAACGGTTTGTCGGAAAATGGACAATGTCCAAATTCCGACAAATGGTATGTTGGAAATTGAGATGAATGGGTTGGGGGATGCTGGGTTTAGTTGTGTGGTGGGTTGGTTTTTTTATTTTGAGTTGGTTTGGTTTTTTTTTTTTTTTATGTTTTAGTTGTGTGATGTTGGTTTTATGTTTGAATCGGTTTGGTTTTTTCGATTTGGTTTATTTCTTGTATGTTGGATTGAGGTTTTAAAAAAAAAAAAAAGACTAACCACTACTTCTTCTTCTTCTTCTGAAGTTCTTCTTCTTCTCGGTTTACTCTTCACAGCAACATTTTTTCAACTTTTACTCCACCAACCAACCACCCCACCAACCAATCTTGAATATTGAACCACCCTTCACCCTTGAACCGAACCAAGTGAACCGCCAACCAGCCAAATTGAACCGTGGGGTGGGGTGGGGGGGGGGGGATTTCCGACAGACGAACTGTCGGAATTTGGGGTGATGTCCAAATTCCGACAGACCGTCTGGCGGAAATTGGGCTTCGTCCAATTTCCGACAGACCGTCTGTCGAAATTTGGGCATCACTCCAAATTCCGACAGTTCGTCTGTCGGATCTTATCGTATATGTAAATTTCAACAACTTTTATCGTTATTAGCAATTTATATTAAAAAATTTATTGTACAATAAATTTTCTGTTTTGGCAAACTTTTCCCCTAGCTAAAATTTTCAAGAACTTCTATCCTCTGGGTGAAAATTTATGTACAGTTAATCAGCTAATACTGGTTTTGTTTACTAATTCTGGATCAGGTATGTGTACCACAGAAAAACTGTCAATATACTATATACGTATTGTCTGTCGATCTTCTGAACCTTATCTATACATCTTACCATTATAGAGTTACTTTTTAATCCAAATTGCATGGAACAGAGGTTGTGCATCCATTGTCTTACATGATGAAGAATAAGGTGATTGTAGCAGTTAGTAACTTGTATATTCACACTTGTGTCTATTCCACAACAGATCAATTAGCAAACACATTTATTTAACATGAGTTTGCCATCAAAACACTGAATACTATCTAGCATTCGGCTGTTGGATCTACTAACTCCATGCCTACAGAGAAAGCATTGCAATCAACGTGGGGTTTTAAGGCAATCGTGTTGATGGCATGATTTAATGGTTGACCGTAGTACCATATCTTTTGCGAGAAGTGTTCTAAATGATGTTTAGCTTGCCTATTCACACTCTGCTCTCAATAGGTAAAAGAGTTATTTATGTTACCTACTCTATCTTTTCTACCTATGTTACCGAGCAATGACTGTTTAGGATTATTGGATTAAACAATGCATAAGGTTTACGGAAAAGGAATGACACCTTTCTTAGGAGTATCGATATGATCAAACGTAAATGCATCATGTGCATATGTATTGATACAATGATTGAACTAACAAATCGAGACACCCCCAATGAGGTCTTCATTCATCTATCATGTCAAGGTGCTGCATTATCTACTAATATCATTCTCACTTTTATTTCCCCAACCTATGTTAAATAAATTGCTTCTACAAGTAGAAATAGACTTACCAATTAGATCTCTCCTCCACAAAACCTGGCTTATCCAGAGGAAAAGAGGGTTCCTCTGTATCCCAAGTATACTATTCTAGATTTTTATAACTTTACAATGCTATAGTGTGAACCCAAGTCCTGTGAACCATTGTCAGTGAACTTAACCATCCTAGTAATATCTCAAACCAAACACTTGTTATTAATCCAAACATAACCCATCTGATGGAAGCAGAAATAAAACAGCATATTGATTAGTTATACCATCTTATCCACAAATAGCAAAACGAATGGGATTACAAAAGACCACCTTTACCCAACCCCAAACCCTACAAAGTAGCCATCGAAATCAAGTTCTGAAACAAACCCATTTCTTACTCCACAAATAGCAATTAGAACGGAATAAAAGCCCAACCTCTACCCAACCCCAACCCTATAAAATAGCCATCAAGATCATATTTTGAAGCAAACCCATTTCTTACTCCACAAAAAGCAATTAGAATGGAATAAAAACCCGACCTTTGCCCAAACGGCCAAACCCATACCCTTACAAAATAGCCGTCAAGATCAAATTTTGAAGCAAACCCATTTGTCAAACTCTCGATCTGAAGCATATAAAAGTCATTGACGAGAAGAAGAAGAAAAAAAATAACAGGGAAAGAAAAAATCGAAAAAATTACAGATCCAAAAACTGAAAGAAGAGAAGAGGAAAAGTAGAGGTACCTCAAAGGAAAGAGAAGATGATATGGGAGGAGGAGAGAGGAGTTTGATGTTTATAGGATAGGTCACTCTTCTTTGATGTTTGGAGTCATGAAATTGTTGTTTTTTGTTGTTGCAGTTGGTTCTGGTGAAGGAGAAGGAGAAGGAGAAGGGGGAGGAGAAAGGAAAGGGTTTTAACTGTTTACTACTTCAAAGGCCTCCTTTGGTTCGCGGAATGGAAAGGAAAGGAAAGGAAATTAATTTTTGGTATTTTTTTTCCTTGAAAAATTAT
>JANAVB010041219.1:24067831-24145331 GCA_029216955.1 Iris pallida
AATTGTTCTATCTAGTGTTCGACACGCACTATGTCCATCTATCGATTGAGCCACGTCCATTGTAGTGCCCCATCCCGCTCAGTCAATCGGAGGAATCGAAATGCGCCGACGGCGTTCGGACTTAGCCTTGCAACGACTTGCTCGGAGACATCGCTCAGGTGGGATAGTTTCGGTGAACTTGCCTCATCTTAGCCCTCACATAATAAATCGAATGTTTTCAAATGCACAAGTAGGCTTGATAATAAAAGAGACGAATCCACATAGATAAGGGAATAGTCCCGATGGGTCGAATTGAGTTAGAATATAGAAACGTCCAACGGTCGGCTTAGAGTTGGTGCACGACGTGGTTTGAAAATGACACTTGTCCCTTCGTCCCGTGGCTTGGGAGAAGAAAAGTTGGTATTCGACACAAACTATGAGTTAGCCTAAGTCATAGGCGTCGCCCGCGTAAATGCTCGATTAAGCATGCACGCTTCCACAATGCAAGGCTTGGCATAGCCTTTGCTCGTCCCACGGGTTAAGTTGTAGGCTCGATTAAGTTAGGCAAAGTTATGTCGGTCGACCTAAGTCATTCTAAGTAATGTCCCGCTCTTTCTACGGTTGTCGAGTTATTCAGTCCCACGATTTCAAGACCTGTCATATAAAGTATGACTTGGGCGATAGTGTTGCACAAGAACGTAAATCGATTTAAGGCACGAGCCACGGTCGGCACGATAAAAAGTTAGCCACGGTCTATGGCACTTAAGGAACACGTTTTGTTAAGTTAAGTTGGAAGGCTATGTAGTAGTCGTTTCCCTCGATTTCAAAGAAGTAAGTTCACGCGACCGTTTGTCGCTGAGGCGGTCCCTCGTTTGGGAGTCTCGCGGTTCCTATGCACGTTTTTAAAGTATTAGACGGTCCCTTGTTTGGAAGTCTCGCGGTTCCTATGCACGTTTTCAAAGTATGAGGCGGTCCCTCGGTTGGGAGTCTTGCGGTTCCTATGCACGTTATGTAAAGTGTGGTTTAGAGCACGAGATGCTAAGTATAGTTCCAATCATACCGAAAAATTAGGCCATGCATTTACGTGATTCTAGATGTCTCATAGGTACGAGGTCATTGGACAACTTGTCGACAAGAATTTCTTCCTCGACTGGTATTACGCCCGAGCACCGGTGCCAGTCGACCTAGGGGGAAGACGTTATAGCAGCGCTGAATTGTATCACGTGGGTAGTCGGGGGCGTTCCATGGGGCTGCTACCTTGCATCGAAGGTGTTACCCCCAGTTTTCAAGAATAGGGGTATTTTGGTCATTTTTTATTTTAGAATATTTTTGGATTTATTTTATTAGTTATAATATTGTGTTGGGGTTGTTTCACTTAACAAAATGTCCTTAAAAGGCTTTTGAAAGAAAACGAGAAAAAGTACAAAAGTACAAATAAATTCTAGGAAGTATTGCTATGGAAGTCTGATCTGAAAACGATCACTTTGTTCCTTGGACCACACGATGATGATGAAGAAAACTGCTTGAAGAAGAACAACCGGAAGAACTAAGTCGCCAGAAAGGTATCGACACAATTGGCACTGATGGCACAGTCGAATGCTTTTCTGCTTTGCTTCACTCTGTTCTTGAGAAAAAGTTGAAGAGAAATGCTCTGGAAAATCACTTTGCTCTGAAAGTATCTGGGCTCCTAAATCTTGTACCTTCTATTTAAAAAAATAAGTCTATTTATAGACTAGACCCTCTGTGCGTAAAAAGCAACATAATTGGGTCTCTACGCAAGTAACTGCCACCCACGATTGAAAATCGATCTCTACGCGTGATGACACGTGTCCCATATAGAGTTGTGGTCTCTACGCATGGTGACACGTGTTCCACAACTTCAACAATATGGGGAGAGCACGTACACACGTTCCTCGATAAGTGTAGCATGAAAGCCACGTATGCAGATATGAAATCCGTAATTTTTAATTAATTAATTTAGTGTTATTTTTTATTTATTATAATTAAATATTTCTGAAAATTTTAGTGTTTGGTCAAACTCGTAAAATTTTATTATTATTTACTTGTATATTTTGTTGCTAAGTTAATTATTATCATTTTAGGAAAACCATATTTTTAGAAAAAAATAATTATTCCTAGTATTTTTTTAGTGTCTGGTTTGACCTGTCCTGAATCCATCTCGATCTATTTTCGAAACCGAACCCAATCTCGATTTTTGAAACCATTCTTAAGTATTTTAGGATATATTCATATACTATATTTTTAAAAGAAAAGAATTCTTTATCTTTCATTAAATTTTTTTAAAACTCTCATTAACTCACTCTCTTTCTCATTAGCCAGGCAAAGGAAAGCTTTTCCTTTCCTTCCCAAACAAACGCTCGGCCGACTCCTCGGCACCCAGGCGAGCCGCCACCTTCCGACTCCTCTTTTCATCTTCCCGAAACCCCCGCATCACCCCTATATAAACCCCCTTCTCTTCATTCTCCTCATCTACTTCCAAACTTCCGTGCCCTAGTTCCGATATGGTTTCCTCAATATGGTTTCCTCAATTATGCTAAGTCGGGATTCTCAATATAGGATTTCGAGGACGAGTCTGATTTCTTTCCCGGAACCGACTCTTCAAACCCAGTCATAAACAAAGGCAAGTACGATTATGTTTATTTTTCAATTTAGTTAATAATTGTAATATTATAAGATTAAACCACATTGCTACACGAAACTCTCTCCTAGAGTATTGATTGTTATTGATTGTGGGATTGGGAGAGTAGTGTAGTGTATTATGACCAATACCCCTCATATTGCATATTGATTGTGCGAGCTTACTCCTCTTATACACGGGAATAAGCCGTATCGTATCACTAGGATACTATTGTACAACCCAAGTCGGTCATAAGTATTACATACTCAAATCACATTGTTTTCAATTATGGAATATTGCAGGAAAATATTGTTCAATATTTCAAACTGTTTAAATTGCAAATTTCTAATTATTAGTTAAATTGTTAAATTTTTATAATTGTACTTTGCTCCTTTC
The DNA here is from genome assembly GCA_029216955.1 of Iris pallida. Lineage (NCBI taxonomy): Eukaryota > Viridiplantae > Streptophyta > Magnoliopsida > Asparagales > Iridaceae > Iris > Iris pallida. The sequence goes on from JANAVB010041219.1 coordinate 24,070,845, forward strand.
CTGACTGGATCCTCCACCCCCAATAGGTTCCTTTGATGAAGCTGAGCTATTGATAAATAGCTACTACGACCCGGTGCTTTATCCAGCTGTTCTGCCAGAGTCCCATTTGGAGGACGATGATTCTGTGGCTGACGAGCCAACTTCCTAGATGATGATTTTCCTTTTAGTTTTGATGTTTGAATAAAAAGACAATTTTTATTTTATCTGATGTATTAAATGAACCTTTTGTTGGACAAGTTTTAATATTCAAAATTTAGATGTTGTGACAAAATAGATTGTGTTGTTGTGATTACCTGCATTTGGATACAGCTTACTGCCGCCGTCTCATAATGGTGCAGGCTGGGCATGATCCGATTCGACCCAACAATTTGGGACCGGATCGTGACATGTTTTTAGTGGTGGCCCATGCAGGTCTGATCAACAACTTAGGTAAACATATCTAGAAACATATTAGGACACTAAAACATTAATTTATCACAACATAGGACCGAAATCTATTATAAATAAATATTTTTGTTTGTTATAGGCTGGTAGGCTACCTTGCTTATGTTTTGCAATCCTAAACCTTCCAGAGTATGGCCACAGACAAGACCAATCTTGCTGTCATCACCCGATCACACCCCACCTCCTCAATCGAGTCTGGATCCTACACCCCGGCAGCTGACCGATCGTCCCCATAATGCATCAGCACCCCGTGGATTTTACACTACTACTCAAGTGTTAGATCCTACATCTTTTCAGACTGAACAACAAGCCTCTGTGGTGGTGCCCGATCCAGCTGCCCCACCAGTGCTCGTGAACCCTACCGACCTCGTAGGCCTGCTACGAGGAGTGCTTGAGGCACAGAGAACTCAAGCGAAAGCTCATCGCGAACAGACGGCAATTATGAGAGAAGGCATGGAGAATGCCCACAATGTGGCTATGGCTGCACTGGAGAGAGGAGAAGCAGCCCAATCTGAACTAAGGCCGGCTAAAGTCGGCGATATTGAGAAATTCAAGAAGCTGGGCCCTCGACCTTTCAAAGGAACCGACGGAATCACTTATGCTGATGAATGGCTCGACAGTATGGAACGTCTCCTCAGCGTTGCTCGACTTCCTGATGATCTTCAAGTTGAAGCTGTGGGACTCCAACTGCTAGATGTAGCCAGCACTTGGTATCGAAATGAACTCCGACTCCAGGACATGCAGCTTGACTGGAACACTTTCAAGAGGTTGTTCCGCAGGAAGTTCTTTCCAACATCAGAGTTGCGGGAGATGGAAAGACAGTTCCAGAATCTGAAGTAAGGGAACATGACTGTTGGAGAATATGCGGCCGAGTTTGGTCAACTTAGTCGCTTTGTCAAGAACTTGGTTGCCGACCCCGCTGATCGTGCTGAAAGATTCAGGTATGGACTGAGGGAAGAAATTCGTACTCCTGTGATCGCAGGCAGCGCCAAGACGTACGAGAGGATCTTAATACGGGCTCAGGATATAGAAAAGAGTCAGCCTGCTCGTTCAAAGAGGGAGTATTCTGGAACTAGTAACTTCCAGAATAACCAGAAGAGGCCCAACCATAACAATAACAACAGGCCTTCTCACCACCACCACCACCACCATCAGACGAGGACCAATGACAGAGCGCCTCAGAAGCAGATTTCTGTCTATGATTTCTGTAAGAGGCCAGGACATCAATCGAACATCTGCAGGAAGAGGCTAGGACACTGCCTAGTTTGTGGGTCTGCCACCCACCAAGTGAGGGACTGCCCCACGGCTTTCAACCGAACTGGAACAATATCGCAGAAGGCTCCTCTACCCACTCAGCAACAACAGTTTGGGCAATACCAACAAAAGACTGGGCGAGCTTTTGCCCTAACAGCAGATGAGAAAGAGCCAGAGCAGGAACCCACCGCTGATGTCATCGCAGGTTTCATTTATGTGCATTCACATCATGCTTTAGCATTATTTGATTCGGGTGCTTCACACAGTTTTATAGCAACAAAATTTATCTCTGTAGACCACCTAGTTACGGGATTTAGCAAGAAGATATGTAGAGTTATGACTGGTGGTGGACCCATACCCATCACTGAGACCTGTAACTGCCCTATAACTATATCAGGACACAATTTCTTAGCACCGTTACTTGTGATGCCCTTACCTAACTATGATGTAGTCCTAGGAATGGACTGGTTAAGTAAGCAGCATACGCTGATAGATTGTCACAGAGGATGTGTAGTCTTCAGCCCTCCTGGAGAGCCAGAGTTTGAAATCTCTCGAGCTCCGGAAGACATGGAGGGTATTACTTACTCCTCTATCATCGAAGAATCTGGACCTCCTCACCCTATCATAGCAGAATTCATGGATGTCTTCCCTGATAGTCTTCCAGGATTACTCCCGGATCGGGATGTAGAATTCACCATCGATCTAGTTCCCGGCTCTGCCCCTATTTCTCGGGGATGCTACAGAGTCAACCCTAAGGAGGCCAAGGAAATGAAGGATCAGATCAATGAGCTGAAGGCCCTTAGATTTATCAGAGATGGAGCTTCATCCTGGGGAGCACCTGTCTTGTTCGTGCCCAAGAAGGACGGGACTGTGCGGATGTGCATCGACTACCGGTGTAATACCCCGCTCCACACGAGGCATTTGGTTGGCTTGTTGGATGGGATCAGAATGTTGGACCGTGACTTATCTTGGGAATCAAGAGAGTTGAGACTGATGCAGTCTCTCTTAGCTGGCTAGACGGATTAAGTGTTGGAACGTGGCTCGCTGGTGGAGCTACTCTTAGGGGGAATATGTGTAACCAGAATAAGAAGTCCCTTTTATGCAGGCAAGTAGAACTGTCCTCCTTCTTCCTTATTCCTGCATGCTTAATAAATAGAATAACGTGATGCTATGAATATGTCCCCAATGTCTCTTACCTTGAATGTTGAATAATTGTGATGCGATGCTTTAGTTGCTAAATCGATAGAGATGCATATGCTGGAAATCATTGAATGAATAACACATGAATTTTGGAATTGCTGAACGAATCACACTCGAACTGCTAATGTAACATGATGCCTGAGAATGAATCGATAATGTCCCTTATACTTAATATTGATGAAATGAATGAATCATTTGAATAATGAGATGCTGCGTGAATGATACATGAGAAATGAATTGAGTATGCTATTGTTCCTATGAAATGAATGAAATGCTACAGGTCCCTTCAAAGTGAATGAATGTTGTTGTTCCTCTTTAAAAGGAACGAAATGAGAAATGTTACAATGAAACAAATAATGAGAATTGATAAGGCTTGGGACGTTAGGGCGACCGATCCGGCCTAGGAGGAAACATTGGCGTGCCAGTAGGGACACGGGTTTTACGAGGCATCCTTTGGGGCTAGCTACCTTCTCTGTAGTTATTGCATTACCAATGAAGACCTATATGGCAACGTCCGTATGGTTAAACACCAGTGACCATGTAGTCAGGATGCATGCTAATGAATGTCTTATGCAGGCAGAGTAAGTATATCTGTTAACCTGTATTTGATGCAGGTATGAGGGAGTCGGCTATCGGTAAGAAATCACTTAAATGTGATAATTCAATATATGTGTTAGTTTAACTTGCGTGTACGTTCCAAATAAGTAAATGATGTTGTATGTAGCCTTTCAGTATGAGATCCTGCTTAACATGTTAAATTCAGTATGCTAGAAAGATGCCATGCTATAATCATTGCTCAAACACAACATACATGCTAAGTGATGCTTGAAGTGAGAACTGTCATAACATGTTTAAGATGTTAATGTTAACGATGCCTTAATGATGCTTTTTCATGATAAAACCTAGTATGCCTCAATAATGCCTTTGTATGATAACACCAAGAATGCTAAAATGATATGTCCACATGAATGCTACTAAGAATATGTTTACATGCTTCACTCTGATTATTGTCCATGAACTGTAAACTGATGCTAGGCCCCAAGTAGAAAGATCATTCTAATAAATGCTTGCTTAAATGATCACTTTAATGTTGGTTTATGTGAGTGGGTTGGATTCTGCTTGTCAGTACATAGATGATGTGCTGACCCACGTTTTGTGGGCAGATGCTCGTGCTTGAGATGTTTCTACACACGAAGATTGGCTTGATTGGTCCCGGAGCATCGAAGATTGGTTGGGCATACAGAATCTCTCCTTGTTCAAGATGATGTCTTCTGTTTATAAAGAGCATAATGTATGGAGCATTGTAATCAGTTGTACCAGTAAGTTATAAGCCATGTTGGTATATCGAGTTGTATCCAATGTATCCAAGTATCAAATGTAAGCTGTATAGCATTGTTCAGTTGCTTTTGATGTAACGTGAGATGTGTTGTAAGCATTATACTTCAATACAAGTCTTGTACACTTCTTCAATTATCAATAAAGAGAATAAAGTTCTATATGTCTCTGTGTGGCTTCAAGTTGTCCTTTTATCTCCGATGCTATAAAGAAGTGATGTACTTCTATTCAATGAGAAAGATTATCCTCACTAAATTCAATTTATCTGCTTCTGCCGCTGCGATATGTTCATATTTGAAGAAATCAATTATGTACCATCTTTGTCTTGTACAAGTGCAATACCAGACTTGTACGGCATCACGCCCAAGCGAGGACGATCGATTCTAAAAGATAAGATATGTGAATAAATGACTCTACGAATCGGGGCGTGACAAATTGGTATCAGAGCACGGCTTTACGTCCTTGGTCTCTTATAATTGTGATGTGATGCTTTAGTTGCTAAATCGATAGAGATGCATATGCTGGAAATCATTGAATGAATAACATATAAAATTTGGAATTGCTGAACGAATCACACTCGAACTGCTAATGTAACATGATGTCTGAGAATGAATCGATAATGTCCCTTATACTTAATGTTGATGAAATGAATGAATCACTTGAATAATGAGATGCTGCGTGAATGATACATGAGAAATGAATTGAGTATGCTATTGTTCCTATGAAATGAATAAAATGCTACAGGTCCCTTCAAAGTGAATGAATGCTGTTGTTCCTCCTTAAAAGGAACGAAATGAGAAATGTTGCAATGAAACAAACAATGAGAATTGATGAGGCTTGGGATCGTTGAGATCACCAAATGAAATGATGGTAATGTGGGGAATGAATAAGTCATTGAACATGACTTGAATGAGATGAATGATGATGCACTGTGGTCTTTACTTTAATATTTCACCATGTATTTTATGTTCACGATTGAGTCGGACACGCATTCGCATGGTCATAGGACAACTTATGCATAAGTAATGGGGATATGTTTTCTCGGACGGTACCCCGGGACGTTAAGGCGACCGATCCGGCCTAGGAGGAAACATTGGCGTGCCAGTAGGGGCACGGGTTTTACGAGGCATCCTTTGGGGCTAGCTATCTTCTCTGGAGTCATCGCATTACCAATAAAAACCTATATGGCAACGTCCGTATGGTTAAACACCAGTGACCATGTAGTCAGGATACATGCTAATGAATGTCTTATGCAGGTAGAGTAAGTATATCTGTTAACCTGTATTTGATACAGGTATGAGGGAGTCGGCTATCGGTAAGAAATCACTTAAATGTGATAATTCAATATATATGTTGGTTTAACTTGCGTGCTTACGTTCCAAATAAGTAAATGATGCTGTATGTAGCCGTTCAGTATGAGATCCTGCTTAACATATTAAATTCAGTATGCTAGAAAGATGCCATGCTATAATCATTGCTCAAACACAACATACATGCTAAGTGATGCTTGAAGTGAGAACTGTCATAACATGTTTAAGATGTTAATGTTAACGATGCCTCAATAATGCCTTTTCATGATAAAACCTAGTATGCCTCAATGATGCTTTTGCATGATAACACCAAGAATGCTAAAATGATATGTCCACATGAATGCTACTAAGAATATGTTTACATGCTTCACTCTGATTATTGCCCATGAACTGTAAACTGATGCTAGGCCCCAAGTAGAATGATTATTCTAATAAATGCTTGCTTAAATGATCACAATAATGTTGGTTTATGTGAGTGGGTTGGATTCTGCTTGCCAGTACATAGATGATGTGCTGACCCACGTTTTGTGGGCTGTCACTCTCCGTTCCCAGAATACGTATTTTTATACATGTACTACTCGAATGTATTTATTTAATATTTATCATGTATTATCCTGTATTTAAATTCCTTTAATTCATGTTAATTAATATTTCTGCAATTTTATTCCTGCATTTTATTTCCTGCTTTTATTCTCTGCTTTAGTCTTACTTTGGGTTCGACTTGGTTTGGTTTAGTTTAGTTGGCTCAACATGAACCTAACACCCCCACCTACCACCATCCCTTCCATTTAAAGCCCCTATCCCCTTTCTCTCTCTTCATAAACTCTCCTTTACCATTACTTCTTCTTCTTCCTCATCACTCTCTCCACCTACCAAACCGTAGGCAAGTACAACTTGCTTCACATGAGAACCCATGTTTTATAGTTCATTTATCTTCCTCTCATGATCCTAAGAGAGTTTAGAACTTGGCATTTTTCATTTCGAAGTCTTAATTTTTGTAGATCTGGAAATGAGTTATTTTCGGGTTTTGGTAGTTTTGATCTATCAAACTTCTTTGTTTGCAAGTTCTGATGGTTCCATGTTGTAGAGAATTTTATTCTACCCAATTTTGACCTTTGGAAAGTTGGATTTGGATTTGTTTTGACCAAGTTATGGACTTTTGAAGCTTTGGAGTGCAACCATGGAGTCCTTGCTGTTTGGAGAAGACAGTGAGCAGTGTACGCTAGCTTTTTAGCTTGCGTCGCGGAGTTGCGCGCGCTCTTTAGCGCAGCACAGTTTAGTTCATACGCTGCCTTTTGGAAGCGTATGTCTTGTGTACGCTAGCTTTTTAGCTTGCGTCATGGAGTTGCGCGCGCTCTTTAGCGCAGCGCAGTTTAGTTCATACGCTGCCTTTTGGAAGCGTATGTCTTATGTACGCTAGCTTTTTAGCTTGCGTCACGGAGTTGCGCGTGCTCTTTAGCGCAGCGCAGTTTAGTTCATACGCTGCCTTGAAGAGGAAGCGTATGGTCTTACATACGCTGCCTTGAAGAGGAGTCGTATGGAGTTCATATGCTGCCTTTTGGAAGCGTATGACTTGCGTACGCTGGCTTGGATAGTAAGGAGTCGTATGGAGTTCATACGCTGCCTTTTGGAAGCGTATGACTTGCGTACGCTGGCTTGGATAGTAAGGAGTCGTATGGAGTTCATACGCTGCCTTTTAGAAGCGTATGACTTGCGTACGCTGGCTTGAATAGTAAGGAGTCGTATGGAGTTCATACGCTGCCTTTTGGAAGCGTATGACTTGCGTACGCTGGCTTGGATAGTGAGGAGTCGTATGGAGTCCATACGCTGCCTCTTTGACTTGAGCGTAGGCTGACATGAGCGTAGCCTGCTTACCCTGGATCTTCTATAGCCCTGTATATTGATATTTTATTAGATATTTAACGTCCATTTTATATCCTTACGCCTTTTGGCATAAATTTGATCTAATCATGATATGTTAATATTTCTGTTAAATATAGATTGTTACGTGGGATGTACCATGTGTCGTGAATTGAGTTATAGATACCCCGATTGACTGGAATTAAACCCTGAGAGTTGTAGACTCGACCCCACTGAATACTAGTTGACTTTTGTCACGACCCGTTACCCAAATTGTTGGGCCGGGCCGAGCTATGTCCAGCCTACGCTTAAGATAAAGCGCAGTAAGCTGTTCTAGAGACAACAGGATAAGACTAAAATGTGCTAACAGTTCTATAAGTGAAGAAGAATTATAAATGCTCCAAACACAAAAGTCGTCGTATATAGTAAAATATCCAAGTACAAGTAAACTGAAATGTAAAACTGGATACATGTCCAGTTACAAAATGATATAGTCTAATACATGTCTACTCTCAAAAGTCTAAGTAAACAAAAGACAACTAGACGAGGTTCCCCACAGGAACATCCTCGTAAAGCAGAGCCGGGTCCTCGGCAGTAACTCCATAATATGAGTCGCAGAGTAACTCCTCCTCAGTAAGTATACCTACAACGTTATCCTGTCGGGACGGGAGCAAGTACTAAATCTAGCAAACTAGCATATGAAACATGGAAATGAACATGAGAGGAATAACTGGAAAGCATGGCATCACATAGTCTATCATGGCAAGGACACATATGTCATAGAGACAGATGTATATGTAATGTTTAAAACTGTAGCAGGTACGTGATCGGTCAATAGGTGTACAATGTACGGAGGCACATGTAAATAAAATGTACTTCCGTACAAGTGTAAAGGCGATATATGTACACACGTACAAATACAGCTTGGAGAGTAAGGCCTACGGCGCAGTATCATATAAAATGAAACTTTGCTCGGTACTGAAGAGGGGGATATGATCACGTACTCTACTATCAGTTTCCCCATAACCCATATTCTAATCATGTAAGAGATACATCAAGACTGTTCTAAGCATGGTAGTAACTGTAAGTACAACATGTAGAGATCTAACTTGCTACCCCAAGGATCAGCATTTAACATGGTGGGATTTGCAGTTCATTTTATGTGACAATATGTAAAGTTCGTAGAAAGTACTTGCCTCTAGCAAAGTAAAACAAGCTGCGATAAATGTGCTATGGATGCCCGGTAACTCGTCACTGTAGAAGTAAATACAATAACTTAGTTTTACACTAAGCTAAAACACTAGGACACTAATTGGTGCGACACGACTTGTGATTGGGCACCTAGCCAAAATGATGACTTGGCATAGGAGACCAATATGGGGTGACACACTATGTTAACTAACTTTCTAGGGTCTTTACACTAGTGAGGGATGGGGTTTAACACGACTAAAACTCCAAATAACACAAAAAACTACAAGTCGTAATTAATCAATAAATAAATCAAAAGATCATTGTGTTCTAACAATTTTAGAGATAGACAAAAAGCCTAGTTTTGCATAAAACAAAGTACCAAAACGATCCTTGTTAACTATAGAAATTTATTATAATTTTTCTGGAATTTATTAACCAGTACAAATATTTTATAAAAATCAGTTTTCCTAAGTATACAGAAAATAAGTTTTGGTTTCATATGCCAAACTAGGGGCAAAACAGTAAATTAAATACTACAAAAATTATACTAAATTAGCTAACTTAACATAGTATCTAAAAACTATTTTTCCATAATTTTAGCAATACTTTAAGTATTTTTAGAAAATCAAAAACAGCAATGCACACAATAATTAATTATCTGCGTATTTTGTCCATGTATATAATTTGAACCAAAGTTCAAATACAGGACCCAAGGCCATGAATCAAGTCCAATATGACTTGTACAGGTCTTGAATGTGTGAAAACACATTTGAGCCCAAATACCCATGCTAGGCTTGGACACCAAATGGTTGCAGTAATTTAAATATACAGAAATTACTAAGTGGTAGAAATGCAAAATAAGTATTAATATTTTAATAAGGTAAAGTTTTACATAGTAACTATAAAAGTATGAACATTATTTTATATAAATAATTTACACTAAGCTAAGTAAAATACATATAGGAAATAATATATATATATATATATATATATATATATATATATATATATATATATATATATATATATATATATATATATATATATATATATATGGATATTTATATATATAGGAAAATGCTCAACTATATATTATATATATATACAATATATGTATATATACATACATATAAGAAAATACTTAACTATATAATATATATATATATATACAAAATAATGTATACATATACATATAATAGTATATATATAATAATATATATACATACACAAGGAAATATATATATATATATATATATATATATATATATATATATATATATATATATATATATATATACACATAAATATATATGTATACATAATACATATATATGTATATATACATAGGATAATAAAGTACAAGAGAATAAAGTATATACATATATACATAAGAAAAACAGTAAGTATATATACATAAATACAGTATATATAATTATATATATATATACAAATATATGTATATACATATATATATAAATATACATAAATAACAAAAGAAAAGAAAAAGGAAAAAGAAAAGAAAAAAGAAAAGAAAAGACAGCAGGGGGGGCTCGAACTCGGCCCAGCGGGGGGGTCGGGTTTGAGTTGGGTCGGGCTGGCCAGGGGGTCAGCCCGAGCTCAGTGTTAGGGTTAGAGTTTTGTTTAATTTATTTAGGTTAGGGTAGTTTATACATAAAAAAATATAAAACTGTCCTGTGTCCAGACAGTTAAGGACACAGGATTTCTCGTGTCCTTGCTTAGCACGACACGTACGAGCACAGTCTCGTGTGTCCGAGCACAGCACTGAGCTCGTCGTGTCCTGGCGAGTCTCGTACGTGAAGGCGAGACACGCACGACATGATTTAAGTCGTGTTACCTACGTGTCCGGCGGTTGGAGGGGGGTTCGATGGTGCTGACGGGCGGAGGAGACATCGGGGTCAGGGCGCTCCGGTGGCGACGTGTTCGCCTCACTGCGACGAACCTATCGGTGGTGGTTGCGGGCGGTGGTGCTTGGTGTAGGGGCGGCGCTGGGGGTCTTGCCGGAGCTAGGGTTAGATCTAGGGTTTTGTGGAGGAGCGGGGGCTGTGGCGGTCGTCGGTGGTCGTGGAGGTGGTAGCTAGGTCGGGGGGAGAGAGGGGGATATTTATAGGGGCTTTGGAGGCGGTGGGGGCAGCCGAAAAAGGTGGGGGCAGGGCGGTTGTGTCGGTCGGGCAGCCAAGCGGGTTAACGGGGGTGGGTGAGGGAGCTGGAGGAGAGAGAGAGTTGGTTGGGGGGGTTTGGGTAGATTACAATTAGGCCCCTAGAGATTAGGTAATTACAAAAGGGGTTTTTCAGTATTAAAATGCAAAATATTATTTGCATTCCTCAATTAAGAAAAAATAATTTATTACAAACTGATATAAATAACATTTCAAAAATTGCAAAACCTATTTAATAAATTTTAAATAATTTGCAAAGTGATATTTTTATATATAAAACTCATTTAAAAATTATAGAAATTCCTAAAAATCCTAATAAAATATTTTAAGGCCAACATTAGCATTAAAAATTAATTAGCACTAATAAAACTAAAATTGAAAAACAAGGGCTTACAAGTCTTCCCTTCTTGAAAAATTTCGTCCTCAAAATTCACAAGGATTGAAGACCCGACAATATTCTAACATAGCAAGCAATGCAACAAATGACTAAGGCTACGATCAAAACTAACCTCCTGAAACCTGTTCCGGCTCCGGCTCAAGGACTAGGCTATAAGTCCTCCCCTGGGGTCCCTTGGCTACTGGGCAGTCCCGAATCTGATGGATGGCAGACCCACAAGCTAAACACTGTCCTAACCTCTTCCTGCAGACGACGAATTCATGCCCTGGTCTTCCGCAGAAAGAATATATAGCTCCCTTCTGCTGCTGCTGCTGATGTCGGGGTCCCGGGGCTCTAACTGGCGGGGTCTGATGATGTGGTGTAGGGGGATGGTAAGTCTGCGGGGGTGGCGTCGGCGCTCTCTGCTGGAAAGCCTGACGCTTGGACGGTCCCTCATGATGTACAGAAGCCGGCCTCTTGCTAGACAGAAGACGCTCCTCGATGCTCCGGGCCAACTCTAGGCTCTGGTAGTAGCCAGTCGTACCGTTCGCCACTATAAGAATGTCAATGTCTGGAACTAGACCATGGCAAAACCTACGGGTCATCTCCTCTGGATCAGCGACCAGACTAGGAGCAAAACGGCTCAGGCGACTAAACTCTCCCGTATAGTCATCAACAGAACGGTTCCCCTGCTGGATGTTCTGGAATCGTAGCCCCATGGCTACTCTAGCAGTGGTCGAGAAGAATTTCTTCTTGAACTGGGTCTTGAACTGGTCCCAGGTGGCTCTACCTCTCGCGAACAACGGCTCATTCCTGAACCAGACTCCTGCTAAGTCTATCAGCAGAAATCCTGCTGCCTCGACCTGAAGGTCATCCGGCATCCTAACTCCCAGAAGCTTCCTCTCTACTGAATCTAGCCAGTCATCTGCTACTACTATGCCCTTAGTCCCTGAGAACTCCTTGGGATTCAGACCCATGAAGTCCTTGATCGTCCTCGCTTTCTGCCGTGGCTCTACAGGTGGTGGGACCACGGGACGTCCCTCAGAACGCTCCATGCTCTGGCGGAGTAGGGTAGTCTGCTCCTGATGGGTTGTTAGGAACCCCTAGATCAGTGTGAGCAGTTGGTTCCCGTCGAGTGTGACGGAAGCCTGGGTGGGTATAGTGATAGGGGGTGGTGGAAGTATCGGGGCCTGCTGGGACTGGGATGTGGAAGGTGGTATCTGGGTCTGTGGATCTGTGGAGTGGGGAAATGTGGTAGGTGGAGGTGTATCAGTCAACTGGTCAGCTGACTGGATATGGAGGGCCCTATTCTCGGGGATAACATACTGGGACGAGCGAGTAAGCACCATCTAAATTACATAAAAAGACTTATAAGGACTTATTTAAAGTAAGCAATCACATGCAAGAAAATCTAATTATAATAGCAAACATGTGACATATTTTCTATGTTACAATCCTAGCATTCCTCTAAGTGTTCTAAGCGTCTTTCCTAATGTCGTCTAATTACCTTAAGTTCCTAATTGCAGGCATGTTTGGTACAATAACGTAACCAAACAGTTTAGTCAGGACCTGTATGGGCCACCAAAAAATATGTCACGACCCGTTACCCAAATTGTTGGGCCGGGCCGAGCCATGTCCAGCCTACGCTTAAGATAAAGCGCAGTAAGCTGTTCTAGAGACAACAGGATAAGACTAAAATGTGCTAACAGTTCTATAAGTGAAGAAGAATTATAAATGCTCCAAACACAAAAGTCGTCGTATATAGTAAAATATCCAAGTACAAGTAAACTGAAATGTAAAACTGGATACATGTCCAGTTACAAAATGATATAGTCTAATACATGTCTACTCTCAAAAGTCTAAGTAAACAAAAGACAACTAGGCGAGGTTTCCCGCAGGAACATCCTCGTAAAGCAGAGCCGGGTCCTCGGCAGTAACTCCATAATATGAGTCGCAGAGTAACTCCTCCTCAGTAAGTATACCTACAACGTTATCCTGTCGGGACGGGAGCAAGTACTAAATCTAGCAAACTAGCATATGAAACATGGAAATGAACATGAAAGGAATAACTGGAAAGCATGGCATCACATAGTCTATCATGGCAAGGACACATATGTCATAGAGACAGATGTATATGTAATATTTAAAACTGTAGCAGGTACGTGATCGGTCAATAGGTGTACAATGTACGGAGGCACATGTAAATAAAATGTACTTCCGTACAAGTGTAAAGGCGATATATGTACACACGTACAAATACAGCTTGGAGAGTAAGGCCTACGGCGCAGTATCATATAAAATAAAACTTTGCTCGGTACTGAAGAGGAGGATATGATCACGTACTCTACTATCAGTTTCCCCATAACCCATATTCTAATCATGTGAGAGATACATCAAGACTGTTCTAAGCATGGTAGTAACTGTAAGTACAACATGTAGAGATCTAACTTGCTACCCCAAGGATCAGCATTTAACATGGTGGGGTTTGCAGTTCATTTTATGTGACAATATGTAAAGTTCGTAAAAAGTACTTGCCTCTAGCAAAGTAAAACAAGCTGCGATAAATGTGCTATGGATGTCCGGTAACTCGTCACTGTAGAAGTAAATACAATAACTTAGTTTTACACTAAGCTAAAACACTAGGACACTAATTGGTGCGACACGACTTGTGATTGGGCACCTAGCCAAAATGATGACTTGGCATAGGAGACCAATGTGGGGTGACACACTATATTAACTAACTTTCTAGGGTCTTTACACTAGTGAGGGATGGGGTTTAACACGACTAAAACTCCAAATAACACAAAAAACTACAAGTCGTAATTAATCAATAAATAAATCAAAAGATCATTGTGTTCTAACAATTTTAGAGATAGACAAAAAGCCTAGTTTTGCATAAAACAAAGTACCAAAACGATCCTTGTTAACTATAGAAATTTATTATAATTTTTCTGAAATTTATTAACCAGTACAAATATTTTATAAAAATCAGTTTTCCTAAGTATACAGAAAATGAGTTTTGGTTTCATATGCCAAACTAGGGGCAAAACAGTAAATTAAATACTACAAAAATTATACTAAATTAGCTAACTTAACATAGTATCTAAAAACTATTTTTCCATAATTTTAGCAATACTTTAAGTATTTTTAGAAAATCAAAAACAGCAATGCACACAATAATTAATTATCTGCATATTTTGTCCATGTATATAATTTGAACCAAAGTTCAAATACAGGACCCAAGGCCATGAATCAAGTCCACTATGACTTGTACAGGTCTTGAATGTGTGAAAACACATTTGAGCCCAAATACCCATGCTAGGCTTGGACACCAAATGGTTGCAGTAATTTAAATATACAGAAATTACTAAGTGGTAGAAATGTAAAATAAGTATTAATATTTTAATAAGGTAAAGTTTTACATAGTAACTATAAAAGTATGAACATTATTTTATATAAATAATTTACACTAAGCTAAGTAAAATACATATAGGAAATAATATATATATATATATAAATATAGGGATATTTATATATATAGGAAAATGCTCAACTATATATTATATATATATATATACAAATATATGTATATATACATACATATAAGAAAATACTTAACTATATAATATATATATATATATATATATATATATATATAAATATATATATATATATATATATATATATATATATATATATATATATATATATATATATATTTTTTATATATATATATATATATATAAATATATATATATATATATATACAAAATAATGTATACATATACATATAATAGTATATATATAATATATATATATATACACAAGGAAATATATATATATATATATACACATAAATATATATGTATACATAATACATATATATGTATATATACATAGGATAATAAAGTACAAGAGAATAAAGTATATATACATATATACATAAGAAAAACAGTAAGTATATATACATAAATACAGTATATATAATTATATATATATATATATATATATATATATATATATATATATATATACAAATATATGTATATACATATATATATAATATACATAAATAACAAAAAAAAGAAAAAGGAAAAAGAAAAAAGAAAAGGAAAAACAACAGGGGGGCTCGAACTCGGCCCAGCGGGGGGGTCGGGTTTGAGTTGGGTCGGGCTGACCAGGGGGTCAGCCCGAGCTCAGTGTTAGGGTTAGAGTTTTGTTTAATTTATTTAGGTTAGGGTAGTTTATACATAAAAAAAAATAAAACTGTCCTGTGTCCAGACAGTTAAGGACACAGGATTTCTCGTATCCTTGCTTAGCACGACACGTACGAGCACAGTCTCGTGTGTCCGAGCACAGCACTGAGCACGTCGTGTCCTGGCAAGTCTCGTGCGTGAAGGCGAGACACGCACGACATGATTTAAGTCGTGTTACCTACGTGTCCGACGGTTGGAGGGGGGTTCGATGGTGCTGACGGGCGGAGGAGACGTCGGGGTCAGGGCGCTCCGGTGGCGACGTGTTCGCCTCACTGCGGCGAACCTATCGGTGGTGGTTGCGGGCGGTGGTGCTCGGCGTAGGGGCGGCGCTGGGGGTCTTGTCGGAGCTAGGGTTAGATCTAGGGTTTTGTGGAGGAGCGGGGGCTGTGGCGGTCGTCGGTGGTCGTGGAGGTGGTAGCTAGGTCGGAGGGAGAGAGGGGGATATTTATAGGGGCTTTGGAGGCGGTAGGGGCAGCCGGGAAAGGCGGGGGCAGGGCGGTTGTGTCGGTCGGGCAGCCGAGCGGGTCAACGGGGGTGGGTGAGGGAGCTGGAGGAAAGAGAGAGTTGGTCGGGGGGGGGTTTGGGTAGATTACAATTAGGCCCCTAGAGATTAGGTAATTACAAAAGGGGTTTTTCAGTATTAAAATGCAAAATATTATTTGCATTCCTCAATTAAGAACAAATAATTTATTACAAACTGATATAAATAACATTTCAAAAATTGCAAAACCTATTTAATAAATTTCAAATAATTTACAAAGTGATATTTTTATATATAAAACTCATTTAAAAATTATAGAAAATTAATAAAAAATCCTAATAAAATATTTTAAGGCCAACATTAGCATTAAAAATTAATTAGCACTAATAAAACTAAAATTGAAAAACAGGGGCTTACAACTTTCATGCCTTGTCACCATTGATAATTATTGTGACCTTGACTAATAATTGATCATGTGTTCCTAGTTGGAACTAAGAGACTGGCTAGTCGTCTTTTTGAATTAAATGAATGGGACACATTCATATTAATTATGAACTATAGAAATCGACTGGCTAATCTCGAATGTTGGCATACAGGCACGTGCAGGCTTCAATTCATTTATTATTTATTTATCTTACCAAAGAAGCATGTGTACTTTATGGTCAAGGCATGATTATTCCGTGGTTAGTTTTGATTGTTGCATTACGCTATATAAGACCTACAACCTGACCGCACTGGTATCATTATAGAGTTGTGCATATCGTATCCCGTACGAAAGTACTCATTTGAATGACCATGATCCACGGCATGGGATTTCACTCAACGTAGAGACTATTAAGTTAAATAAAATAATAATTGCATGGAGAGAATGGATTCTCGAGTTCTTACATGGCAGCCCCTTTGGGACAAGTAGTACCCGACGGGCCGGCTGGTTCCCACAGATACTGTAAACCTGCCACACGGGCAGGGAACCGTATCTGCTTATATTATTATTGTATATTGTATATTAATGACGGGCGTCCTGCTAGGACTCGTCTAATTCATGCATGGCGCACATGATTAACTGGATAGACTAGCCTTGCTCGCACATAGTAAGAACTGAGGAATCTCTATTGCATAATTTCAGGATAACTTGGAACACACAGTAGCAAGCCGTAGTAGTTGAATGGCCGTTTAAATTAATTTGTTTGTGTACTGTACCTACTCTGTTACCTAACTAAGATGATCAGAATGTCAGGACATGACGGGCCAACTTCTGTCCTTATTTGGTTGGAAGGTTGGTTCGAAGTGTCGTGATGTTATGAGAATCCTAGTGGCAAGCAGAGATCTATTTATCATATTTCTCATTACTGGTTTTAGTTCTCATGTCGTGCTTTCTTGTGGTACTTGCTATTAGAGGTCTAACCTCTCTGGTTTTGCATGGCCAGATTTAGAGCCGGTCCCCGAGGATCCAGCTTACTTCTACCTCCAAGATGGTCAACACTAGAGGGATGATCGCAGGAGGACTCGAGTGGGTTTCTTACTTCCCCATTCGTTTTGTTATCTACTTTATACTTTGCCGTTTGGCACCGACATGTTAGTCGGATTGTCTTGTACCTACTTTTGTATAATTATAACTAAGTCAGACTGTAGCTGCTAACAATTGTGTATACTTACTACATCATCTGGCTGTATTTTGTAAAGCCAGATATCAAGAATATTTTGACT
The DNA here is from genome assembly GCA_029216955.1 of Iris pallida. NCBI lineage: Eukaryota > Viridiplantae > Streptophyta > Magnoliopsida > Asparagales > Iridaceae > Iris > Iris pallida. The sequence continues at coordinate 24,088,436 of JANAVB010041219.1, forward strand.
GAGCGTTTGGGACGCCTTACTGCTTTATCTCACATGTTCTCTATTTCTGTTTCTTGTTTGAATGATTGAGACAATAGAAGTAAAGAGACCATAGGAAGACTTTCATGTAGTATGCACCCCCTCGTCTTGTAGACAGCATTGATCGTATTATACGGTATTCATCTACCCGTAATACGTAGCTGGCTGAGTCATTCCCCCGCTCTCCAGTATTCTGGTTCTGGGGCGTGACAAGGTTTTAGTGGTGGCCCATGCAGGTCTGATTTCAGACTTGTGGGATGTTTTGATTTGTAGGATGTCTCAATCACACACGTTCCCCCTTGATCTCATGATTCGTTGTTCTCAATTCTATCTTGACATTCCAGTATCCCTTGACTTCATTGATCTTTCCTGTCCGGTCGTTTGATGGTTTCTTGTTCCTTTTCTTAGGGGCACCTCGTCCGTATCTGTCAGGATTGGGCAACAACAACAAGGGCAGCATGGACAACCTGACCAGGTTGGTCAGCAACAAGGGTCAGAACCACTTCATGAGACTATTCAAGAAGAAGTGATAGTGGAAGCAGCAGCTGGATCGCAGTATCCGGATGTTCCACCACCACCAACAGTTCCACCTACCCCTGCGGAAATGGACACACCGGCTCTTCTGGAAATCATGAGAGGGATGATGGCTACTCAGCAACACCAGATGTTAGCCCAGCAGTGTATGCACGCTCAGTTATAAGAGCAGAATGTACTACTCAACCAAGGATTACAGACGGCATTAGAAAGAGGGGCGAGGACAGATTCATGGGCGTCAGCCCGATTTTGCAAGTACAACCCCTGCCGTTTCGAAGGCACGGAGGATGCCATCTCAGCAGATGCATGGCTTAAGGATATTGAGGCTATTCTGACAGCCGCTAAGGTGCCGGCAGAAGAACGTGTGGATCTAGTGAAGTTGTTACTTCAGGATCTCGCACGTGATTGGTGGGAATCAGAGGAAGTAGGCATCAGACGTCCTGTTGCTTGGGACGATTTTACTGCAAGGTTCAAGACAAAGTATTATGGAGTTGTGGCACAGTTTGAGCTACAACAGAAGTTTATCAACCTCAGACAGGCTGGCAAGACTGTAGATGCTTACGCAGCGGAGTTCTGCAGATTGAGTAGGTTTGCCCCAGAGATGGTAGCAACGGAGCGCCAGAGGGCGATGAGGTTCCAGCAAGGGTTTCATCTTGAGATCTTGCAATTGATAGAGGGGCACAATTACCAGACTTTTGATGAGATATTGACGGCAACCCGAAGGCATGAGATCACCATTCAGAGGATCACAGTTAGGACTGGAGGTCAGAAGGGATCTCACAGTCAGATTGAAGGAGGAGGGGGAGCAGCGCCCCGAACAACAGCACCATCCACTGGCATTCGTATCCAAGATGTGGCAATGCGAGGGCCAGCACCACCCAGGCAGCAGCAGTAACAGAAGAAGAACCAGCAACCCCCAGCGGGCTGTACATATTATGGGAAGATGGGGCACACTAGAGATGTGTGTCGGACATTGAACGGACTATGTTTGATATGTGAAAATCCAGATCATCGGGTTACCACATGTCCCATAAATTCGAGGTCAGGAGGACCAGTGCAGCAGTTTCTTGCTCTGCCAGCACCAGGGGCAGGCCAGTAGCGAGGACTAGCGGTGGCAGTAAGGCCATTGGCACAGCGTCCGTTAATGCCTCAGGCTCAGATGTTTTGGCAGCAGGGACCGCCGATACAGCAACACCAGCATAGACCACCCCAGCATCATCAAGGCAGGGGCCAGCAGCAGCACCAGGCTAGGCCGCAGCATGGGAACCAGCAAGGAGGTCGAGGGCAGGCATTCACTCTGTCCTTGGAAGAGGCATTAGCGTCGGGAGATGTCGTGGCAGGTAACATTCTCGTCGCCTCATATCCCGCAGTAGCATTGTTTGATTCGGGAGCATCACACTCATTTATATCTGCACAATTTGCGACACGGCTAGGAATGGAGTTCGAGGCATTGCCAGGGAGGTTGAATATACTTACTGGCAATGGGCTCGTAGGAGTTAGTAGAGTTATTCTAGCATGTAGCGTTGTAGTTTGCGGGCATTTCTTACCCGCCCGGTTGATAGAATTTCCTGTTAGAAATTTCGACGTTATCTTAGGCATGGACTGGCTGAAAGACAGTCATGCGACAATAGATTATCGTAGTGGGAGTATATCTTTTGATATTCTAGGCATGAAGAGATTCACCTTAGTCAGATCAGAGACAACTCAGCAAGAGCAGGGAGTAATAACAGCAATGGAAGAAGTTCAAGTTTCGAAGATAGTTGAAGAATTTCTAGACGTATTTCCCGAAGAACTTCCAGGTCTACCACCGGTTAGAGATATTGAGTTCAGCATAGAATTAGCACCAGGAACTAAACCAATATCAGATCGGGTTTACAGAATGGCGGATTCGGAGCAGGCCAAGGTGTATCAGCACATAGAGGAATTGAAGGAGAAGAAGTTTATCCAAGCTAGCATATCACCATGGGCAGCACCAGTGGTACTTGTGGGGAAGAAGGATGGATCATCCAGATTATGCATCGATTACAGGAAGCTTAACGCGGCAACAGTAAAAAACAAGTACCCACTACCAAGGATCGACGACTTATTTGATCAGTTGAGCACAGCTAGAGTCTTCTCCAAGATAGATCTTCGTTCAGGGTACCATCAGGTGAGGGTTCGGAAGGAAGATATTCCCAAGACAGCATTCAGGTCGAAGTATGGGCATTATAAATTCTTGGTAATGCCGTTTGGTTTGACCAATGCTCCAGCAATATTCATGGATTTGATGAACCGCATCTTTAAGCCGTATTTAGATCAGTTTGTCGTAGTATTTCTCGACGACATTCTTGTGTACTCTGCTAGTGAAGAGGAGCATGAAGACCACCTCAGGAAAGTGTTGCAGGTTTTGAGGGAGAACCAGTTATATGCCAAGCACAGCAAGTGTGAGTTCTGGACGGATCATATTTCATTTTTGGGTCATATCGTATCAGGAGCTGGAGTAGCAGTGGATCCCAAGAAGGTAGAAGCAGTAGAGAGTTGGCCAGTACCCAAGACCGTAGCTGACGTACGGAGTTTCTTGGGATTGACAGGATATTACCGAAGGTTTGTGTCAGATTTTGCAAGACTTTCAGCACCCATGACCCGCTTGACACGGAAGGATGTGCCATTCGTTTGGTCGGCAGAATGTCAGGCATCATTTGAGAATTTGAAGCAGAAGTTGATATCAGCGCCTATTCTTACATTGCCAGTTGGACCCGGAGGTTTTACTGTATATTGTGATACGTCAGGTAAAGGACTTGGATGTGTCCTCATGTAGCACGAAAAGGTGATAACATATGCATCTAGGCAGCTTTGGGACCACGAGAAGAATTACCCAACTCATGATTTGGAGTTGCCGGCAGTAGTATTTGCTTTGAAGCTATGGAGGTATTACTTATATGGTGACCGAGTGGATATGTACACAGACCATAAAAGCCTGAAGTACATCTTTACTCAGAAGGAACTGAACATGAGGCAGAGAAGATGGTTAGAGCTGATCAAGGATTACGACGTGGAGCTTCAGTATCATCCAGGCAAGGCTAATGTAGTAGCAGACGCTCTCAGCAGAAGAAGCGACGCATTTATGTTAACAACACAGAGGCATATCTTAGAAGACCTTCAGGAGATGGGCATCGAGGTTATACTTCCTAGTGATATAGGAGTTCTGGCGAGTCTACAAATTCAATCCGACTTGGTAGACAGGATCAAGGCAGCTCAGGCACAAGACCCAAGGATTCAGAAGCTTAGGGCAGAATGTGAGTCATAGCTCAGAAAAGAGATGCAAATCCACGAAGATGGTACGCTTAGGTTTGGATCACGTCTATGTGTACCTAGTGGAGATATCAAACAGGAGGTTATGACAGAAGCTCACAGTTCTCAGTATTCTATACATCCTGGAGGGACCAAGATGTACCAAGATATCAAGCAGCACTTCTGGTGGAACGGGATGAAGAGGGAGATAGCTAGGTTTGTTTCCCGTTGCTTGATATGTCAGCAGGTAAAGGCAGAACAGCAGAGGCCAGCTGGATTATTACAACCGCTTCCTATCCCGGAATGGAAGTGGGAACACATCACAATGGACTTTGTGACCGGTTTACCGAGATTGCCAAGTGGTAAAGATGCTATTTGGGTGATAGTAGATCGGCTTACAAGGGTAGCACATTTTCTTCCTTTCAGAGTAGGGTAATCTACAGAAAAGTTGGCGGAGTTGTACATGCAACAGATAGTCAGGCAGCATGGAGTTCCTGTCAGTATTGTGTCAGACCGAGATACCCACTTTACATCGCATTTCTGGAAGAGCTTGCATCATAGTCTGGGTACCAAGTTAAGATTTAGCACGGCTTACCATCCACAGACGGACGGCCAATCAGAAAGGACAATTAAGACATTGGAAGATATGTTGCGAGCTTGCACTCTAGATTTTAGAGGATCTTGGGAAAGCCACCTGCACTTAGTTGAGTTCTCATACAACAACAGTTATTAAGCCAGTATCCAGATGGCGCCATTCGAAGCACTATATGGTAAGAAGTGTAGATCGCCACTAGCATGGGATGATATCGGGGAAAGGAAGATGCTAGGCCCAGAAATGATTATCCAGACGGTTGAAGTGATTAAGGGAATTAGAGAGCGACTTCGTGTTGCGCAGGATCGGCATCGTCATTGGGCGGACCAGCATCGTAGGCCGCTAGAGTTTTCTGTTGGGGACTACGTGTTCTTGCGGATCTCACCTACCCGTGGGGTCATTAGATTTGGCGTTCGCGGGAAGTTAAGTCCGCGATACGTAGGGCCATTCGTTATCCTTGATAGGGTAGGCGATGTTGCTTATCGTTTGTCCCTTCCACCTTCGTTACGAGAGGTGTATGACGTGTTTCATGTATCTCAATTGCGAAGGTATGTATCGAACCCAAGCCATATCCTCGATCATTCAGAACTGGTTGTTGGTACCAACCTGTCTTACGAGGAGCAGCCTGTGTCCATCTTGGACAGAAGAGAGAAGATACTCAAGAACCGAACAATTAACCTTTTCCGGGTTGCTTGGGGTCATCACTCTTTGGAAGAGTCAACGTGGGAACGTGAGGATGATATCCGATCACGGTATCCACACCTGTTTGGCTCACAAGGTATATTTTTTTTGTGTACCTGATTGTCTTGATTCCTCATGCTTATCACCTTATGGGTAGAATTGCTTGATATCATAGATTGTTAAGTATAGATATGTTACTTGCTATAGACATTATAAAATGATTGCTTCATTGAATTGTTTGTACTTAGATTAGTTTAGCCCTGATGTTTCTATCCTGCTTGGATTTGAAATTCCGAGAACGAAATTTTTCTAAGGAGGGTAGAGATGTCACTCCCCGTTCCCAGAATACGTATTTTTATACATGTACTACTCGAATGTATTTATTTAATATTTATCATGTATTATCCTGTATTTAAATTCCTTTAATTCATGTTAATTAATATTTCTGCAATTTTATTCCTGCATTTTATTTTCTGCTTTTATTCTCTGCTTTAGTCTTACTTTGGGTTCGACTTGGTCTGGTTTAGTTTAGTTGTCTCAACATGAACCCAACACCCCCACCTACCACCATCCCTTCCATTTAAAGCCCCCATCCCCTTTCTCTCTCTTCATAAACTCTCCTTCACCATTACTTCTTCTTCTTCCTCATCACTCTCTCCACCTACCAAACCGTAGGCAAGTACAACTTGCTTCACATGAGAACCCATATTTTATAGTTCATTTATCTTCCTCTCATGATCCTAAGAGAGTTTAGAACTTGGCATTTTTTATTTCGAAGTCTTAATTTTTGTAGATCTAAAAATGAGTTATTTTCGGATTTTGATGGTTTTGATCTATCAAACTTCTTTGTTTGCAAGTTCTGATGGTTCCATGTTGTAGAGAATTTTATTCTACCCAATTTTGACCTTTGGAAAGTTAGATTTGGATTAGTTTTGACCAAGTTATGGACTTTTGAAGCTTTGGGGTGCAACCATGGAGTCCTTGCTGTTTGGAGAAGACAGTGAGCAGTGTACGCTAGCTTTTTAGCTTGCGTCGCAGAGTTGCACGCGCTCTTTAGCGCAGCGCAGTTTAGTTCATACGCTGCCTTTTGGAAGTGTATGTCTTGTGTACGCTAGCTTTTTAGCTTGCGTCATGGAGTTGCGCACGCTCTTTAGCGCAGCGCAGTTTAGTTCATACGCTGCCTTTTGGAAGCGTATGTCTTGTGTACGCTAGCTTTTTAGCTTGCGTCACGGAGTTGCGCGTGCTCTTTAGCACAGCGCAGTTTAGTTCATACGCTGCCTTGAAGAAGAAGCGTATGGTCTTACATACGCTGTCTTGAAGAGGAGTCGTATGGAGTTCATACGCTGCCTTTTGGAAGCGTATGACTTGCGTATGCTGGCTTGGATAGTAAGGAGTCGTATGGAGTTCATACGCTGCCTTTTGGAAGTGTATGACTTGCGTACGCTGGCTTGGATAGTAAGGAGTCGTATGGAGTTCATACGCTGCCTTTTAGAAGCGTATGACTTGCGTACGCTGGCTTGAATAGTAAGGAGTCGTATGGAGTTCATACGCTGCCTTTTGGAAGCGTATGACTTGCGTACGCTGGCTTGAATAGTAAGGAGTCGTATGGAGTTCATACGCTGCCTTTTGGAAGCGTATGACTTGCGTACGCTGGCTTGGATAGTGAAGCGTATGACTTGCGTACGCTGGCTTGGATAGTGAGGAGTCGTATGGAGTCCATACGCTGCCTCTTTGACTTGAGCTTAGGCTGACATGAGCGTAGCCTGCTTACCCTGGATCTTCTATAGCCCTGTATATTGATATTTTATTAGATATTTAACGTCCATTTTATATCCTTACGCCTTTTGGCATAAATTTGATATAATCATGTTATGTTAATATTTCTGTTAAATATAGATTGTTACGTGGGATGTACCATGTGTCGTGAATTGAGTTATAGATACCCCGATTGACTGGAATTAAATCCTGAGAGTTGTAGACTCGACCCCACTGAATACTAGTTGACTTTCATGCCTTGTCACCATTGATAATGATTGTGACCTTGACTAATAATTGATCATGTGTTCCTAGTTGGAACTAAGAGACTGGCTAGTCGTCTTTTTGAATTAAATGAATGGGACACATTCATATTAATTATGAACTATGGAAATCGACTGGCTAATCTCGAATGTTGGCATACAGGCACGTGCAGGCTTTAATTCATTTATTATTTATTTATCTTACCAAAGAAGCATGTATACTTTATGGTCAAGGCATGATTATTCCGTGATTAGTTTTGATTGTTGTATTACGCTATGTAAGACCTACAACCTGACCGCACTGGTATCATTGTAGAGTTGTGCATATCGTACCCCGTACGAAAGTACTCATTTGAATGACCATGATCCACGGCATGGGATTTCACTCAACGTAGAGACTATTAAGTTAAATAAAATAATAATTGCATGGAGAGAATGGATTCCCGAGTTCTTACATGGCAGCCCCCTTGGGACAAGTAGTACCCAACGGGCCGACTGGTTCCCACAGATACTGTAAACCTGCCACACGGGCAGGGAACCGTATCTGCTTATATTATTATTGTATATTGTATATTAATGACGGGCGTCCTGCTAGGACTCGTCTAATTCATGCATGGCGCACATGATTAACTGGATAGACTAGCCTTGCTCGCACATAGTAAGAACTGAGGAATCCCTATTGCATAATTCCAGGATAACTTGGAACACACAGTAGCAAGCCGTAGTAGTTGAATGGCCGTTTAAATTGATTTATTTGTGTACTGTACCTACTCTGTTACCTAACTAAGATGATCAGAATGTCATGACATGACGGGCCAACTTCTGTCCTTGTTTGGTTGGGAGGTTGGTTCGAAGTGTCGTGATGTTATGAGAATCCTAGTGGCAAGCAGAGATCTATTTATCATATTTCTCATTACTGGTTTTAGTTCTCATGTCGTGCTTCCTTGTGGTACTTGCTATTAGAGGTCTAACCTCTCTGGTTTTGTATGGCCAGATTTAGAGCCGGTCCCCGAGGATCCAGCTTACTTCTACCTCCAAGATGGTCAACACTAGAGGGATGATCGCAGGAGGACTCGAGTGGGTTTCTTACTTCCCCGCTCGTTTTGTTATCTACTTTATACTTTGCCGTTTGGCACCGACATGTTAGTCGGATTGTCTTGTACCTACTTTTGCATAATTGTAACTAAGTCAGACTGCAGCTGCTAACAATTGTGTATACTTACTACATCATCTGACTGTATTTTGTAAAGCCAGATATCAAGAACATTTTGACTGAGCGTTTGGGACGCCTTACTGCTTTATCTCACATGTTCTCTATTTCTGTTTCTTGTTTGAATGATTGAGACAATAGAAGTAAAGAGACCATAGGGAGACTTTCATGTAGTATGCACCCCCTCGTCTTGTAGACAACATTGATCGTATTATACGGTATTCATCTACCCGTAATACGTAGCTGGCTGAGTCATTCCCCCGCTCTCCAGTATTCTGGTTCTGGGGCGTGACATGGGCAGGTGCTCGGGCTTGAGATGTTTCTACACACGAAGATTGGCTTGATTGGTCCCGGGGCATCGAAGATAAGTTGGGCATACAGAAGCTCTCCTTGTTCAAGATGATGTCTTCTGTTTATAAAGGGCATAATGTATGAAGTATTGTAATCAGTTGTACCAGTGAGTTGTAAGCCATGTTGGTATATCGAGTTGTATCCAATGTATCCAAGTATCAAATGTAAGCTGTATAGCATTGTTCAGTTGCTTTCGATGTAAAGTGAGATGTGTTGTAAGCATTGTACTTCAATACAAGTCTTGTACTCTTCTTCAATTATCAATAAAGAGAATAAAGTTCTATATGTCTCTGTGTGGCTTCAAGTTGTCCTTTTATCTCTGCTGCTATAAAGAAGTGATGTACTTCTATTCAATGAGAAAGATTGTCCTCACTAAATTCAATTTATCTGTTTCTGCCGCTACGATATGTTCCTATTTGAAGAAATCAATTATGTACCATCTTTGCCTTGTACAAGTGCAATACCAGACTTGTACGGCATCACGCCCAAGCGAGGACGATCGATTCTAAGAGATAAGATATGTGAATAAATGACTCTACGAATCGGGACGTGACAAATTGGTATCAGAGCATGGCTTTACGTCCTTGGTCTCTTCTTTGATTCGTTTTAAATCAAAATTGCCTCGACGATTAACCAAAGTTGCTTCCGCGATCATCCAACGTTGCTTCCGCGATTAAATCAAAGATTGCTTCTGCGATTATGCTATTGTTGTTTGGTAATCATCCTATGTTGTTGTGTCTGAAAGTTCTTTGACCCTCTTGGCTGCTCACTGGATGTTCCATACAATAAGTCTAGATACATTGTGATGCCTGAATGAATGATTGTTATTGGTTTGGACACAAATAACCCAACAATGACTCGATGCCATAGTATGCTATAGTACGAATGCTGTTTGGAATTGTGGGAATAAAGAAAAAGTGGCTATGTATGCTGTAACAAGTTGAGATTGTATGTGATGTTGGAAAAGATTGGGGATGAAATAATTGATGGATGAGTTCAGCAGAACTAGTGAGTTGACTCATATGTGCTCGCTAGTGCTTTTGAGACCCTAAGAATGTTGGCTTGTAATATTGAGACTCCGAGTTATTGGCTAAATGATGTGATCATTATAGATCTCGAATGTCCGGAATAGAATTGGGTTGGTATTGTTTAAGGATGGCTTCGTTTCTGAGTGGTATATTGCCTCTACCACCTCAGAACGAGATGTTGTTGACCCTTTCCATAGGATATCAATGAGACTATCTGTGGGTACTGGGTAGTACCGAGACTTAGCTGGGAGTCATGTATTGTTGCTAGATGACTCGAGTGTCCCTTGACGGTTATGCTATGTTGGGTAGCGAGATTGTCGGAATTGTAACTGGTGGCTTGGTTAGAAATTGATTAGTCGAGTGATGACTCGGGCTAGTAAGACAGTTAGTATGCTATGGGTAAATGGATTTGGCTAGAGAATGTTGTGGCTTAAAACATCTGAATGTTGACTTCGATCGGTTGGATGTAAATCAAATGTGGCTAATACAAAGTTGGTTGCGTAGCTGAAAGTTTTAGAAATATTGTCGGTGAACCAAAGGAATATTAGAGATTGTGCCTTAACCCTAAGGTGTAATAGATGTTAATCCATCTTGATCACGAAAGGATAGTCGTTGCCTATGCGCATGTATGCTGAGGAATTTAATGGGATTAGAAAAGTAACAAGTAGTGACTCTGAATACTGGTGTTGCCGAGAGGATGGTTAATTGATACGTGAATTGTCGAAAAAGAATGGGATAAACTATTCGACCCTTGCTGCATGAGATTTATGAATATAGTATAATAGTTTGATGACTGATGAAACGAATGGGATTGAGGAATTACAATCGTGTTGGATAATGTCGGTATATGTGACTGTTGGTTGGGAGATAGATTGTTGGCTTATGACTTGGTGGTGTGACTCTGTCATACGGATCGAATAGTATGATTCCGTAGTTATGTTAAGAATATCGGAATCGATGACCCTTGAATAGTTAGCCTTGGCTTATGGGTTCGTATGAGTACAAAAGATTTGAAATAGAAATTGAATCATTAGAAATTTACTTGATGGATTATTAGAACGATGAGAATCGTATGTCAGGTTGGGAATTGACCGTAATGTTGATATATCGATCTTAGTCGATCGTTGGGTAAGTCTAGAATGAGCCTCTATGGAAATTATTTCCTTGAGGAAGATCCTGGATAGATAGACTTGACCCTAGCGACCAGTTGATGACTTACCAATTGTTGGCATAGACAACATTGGCGATTAGTTATTCAGACTGAGTTAAAACCTATAGGTTTGGGTAGAGTTCCTTAGAACTATTAGTTGCTTGTTGGCCTTAAGAATAAGAAACTAGTATAACCCTAGTAGCCGTCCACTCTAGGGAAGTCACCTGAACGATTAAGTTTAGCTATCAGTGTAGCTAACCTTAGAGACTGACTGAATAATAGATGGCCGTTGGCGACCCATAGAATGACCTTGTGGCATTAAACGAGAGATGGTGATGAGTATGATCTAAGAATGATAAGTTGTAAGTATATGCTCCAATATGGACCTTAGAGATGTTTGACCCTTGAGGATTATGTGTCGGCCTATAGCGGGAAATGGAATTGTGGGATGAGACTTGAGTTGTATGTATCGAATAGTGAATTATTATATGAGATGAAATTGACTGCTCATGGTGGAAATGTTGGATCGGTATCAATAGTGGGTAACGTCGGATTGTATCTTTTAGAAAAGATGAATTGCCTCGGTGAGAAATATTATTGGATTCAGAAAGGAATATGATTACATGTTGTGAACTCTTAATATGATTGACTCTAAGTTAGACCCTTGATCGAATGTTAGAAATATTATGCCCGGATAAAGAGCTTAACCAAGTTGTCCGATGTAAAGTTTTGTGGCCTGGAAGATAGTGATTGTGACAAGTGAATAAAGTGATAAGTCAATTGAAAGGATGCTAAGTCTGATTTGGGAAAGAGAGTTATATCGTGGCTGATCAAATTATGCTATCATGGAAGTTGGCTGAAGTACATATGTTTTGGGGACGCCTAAAATATGTGTATGGATCCAGCCGAAGTAATAGGTTACGACTGAGATAACATTATGGGAAGAATTTATCACACTAGTACGGACTTTGGCTGAAATACATATGTTTTGGGGACGCCTGAAATATGTGTATGGATCCAAACGAAGTGACGTGTTGCGACCAAGATAGAAATGCAAGAAAAAATATTGGTGAATCAATGAGAAGTTACAAGTATTTATAAAAGAGAAAGATTGATTGAATCGTTGATGGATTAAAATGATACAGTTGAATAGCTATTTTGAAATGACCGAGTGTGCTGAAATGAATATTGAATTGAAGCTGAATGAGTAACTCATTGTGATTAAGTGAATCTAGTAGATGAGTTGTTTCCTTAAGTTTCGAGGACGAAACTTTTTCTGAGTGGTATATTATGTAATGCCCCGCTCCACACGAGACATTTGGTTGGCTTGTTGGATGGGATCAGAATGTTGGACCGTGACTTATGTTGGGAATCAAGAGAGTTGAGACTGATGCAATCTCTCTTAGCTGGCTAGACGGATTAAGTGTTGGAACGTGGCTCGCTGGTGGAGCTACGCTTAGGGGGAATGTGTGCAACCAGAATAAGAAGTCCCTTTTATGCAGGCAAGTGGAACTATCCTCCTTCTTCCTTATTCCTGCATGCTTAATAAATGGAATAACGTGATGCTATGAATATGTCCCCAATGTCTCTTACCTTGAATGTTGAATAATTGTGATGCGATGCTTTAGTTGCTAAATCGATAGAGATGTATATGCTGGAAATCATTGAATGAATAACACATGAATTTTAGAATTGCTGAACGAATCACACTCGAACTGCTAATGTAACATGATGCCTGAAAATGAATCGATAATGTCCCTTATACTTAATGTTGATGAAATGAATGAATCACTTGAATAATGAGATGCTGCGTGAATGATACATGAGAAATGAATTGAGTATGCTATTGTTCCTATGAAATGAATGAAATGCTACAGGTCCCTTCAAAGTGAATGAATGCTGTTGTTCCTCCTTAAAAGGAACGAAATGAGAAATGTTGCAATGAAACAAACAATAAGAATTGATGAGGCTTGGGATCGTTGAGATCACCAAATGAAATGATGGTAATGTGGGGAATGAATAAGTCATTGAACATAACTTGAATGAGATGAATGATGATGCACTGTGGTCTTTACTTTAATATTTCACCATGCATTTTATGTTCACGATTGAGTCGGACACGCATTCGCATGGTCATAGGACAACTTATGCATAAGTAATGGGGATATGTTTTCTCGGACGGTACTCCGGAACGTTAGGGCGACCGATCCGGCCTAGGAGGAAACATTGGCGTGCCAGTAGGGACACGGGTTTTATGAGGCATCCTTTGGGACTAGCTACCTTCTCTGGAGTCATCGCATTACCAATGAAGACCTATATGGCAACGTCCATATGGTTAAACACCAGTGACCATGTAGTCAGGATGCATGCTAATGAATGTCTTATGCAGGCAGAGTAAGTATATCTGCTAACCTGTATTTGATGCAGGTATGAGGGAGTCGGCTATCGGTAAGAAATCACTTAAATGTGATAATTCAATATATGTGTTGGTTTAACTTGCGTGCTTACGTTCCAAATAAGTAAATGATGTTGTATGTAGCTTTTCAGTATGAGATCCTGCTTAACATGTTAAATTCAGTATGCTAGAAAGATGCCATGCTATAATTATTGCTCAAACACAACATACATGCTAAGTGATGCTTGAAGTGAGAACTGTCATAACATGTTTAAGATGTTAATGTTAACGATGCCTCAATGATGCCTTTTCATGATAAAACCTAGTATGCCTCAATGATGCCTTTGTATGATAACACCAAGAATGCTAAAATGATATGTCCATATGAATGCTGCTAAGAATATGTTTACATGCTTCACTCTGATTATTGCCCATGAACTGTAAACTGATGCTAGGCCCCAAGTAGAAAGATCATTCTAATAAATGCTTGCTTAAATGATCACTTTAATGTTGGTTTATGTGAGTGGGTTGGATTCTGCTTGCCAGTACATAGATGATGTGCTGACCCACGTTTTGTGGGCAGGTGCTCGTGCTTGAGATATTTCTACACACGAAGATTGGCTTGATTGGTCCCGGGGCATCGAAGATTGGTTGGGCATACAGAAGTTCTCCTTGTTCAAGATGATGCCTTCTGTTTATAAATGGCATAATGTATGGAGCATTGTAATCAGTTGTACCAGTGAGTTGTAAGCCATGTTGGTATATCGAGTTGTATCCAATGTATCCAAGTATCAAATGTAAGCTGTATAGCATTGTTCAGTTGCTTTCGATGTAAAGTGAGATGTGTTGTAAGCATTGTACTTCAATACAAGTCTTGTACTCTTCTTCAATTATCAATAAAGAGAATAAAGTTCTATATGTCTCTGTGTGGCTTCAAGTTGTCCTTTTATCTCCGCTGCTGTAAAGAAGTGATGTACTTCTATTCAATGAGAAAGATTGTCCTCACTAAATTCAATTTATCTGCTTCTGCCGCTGCGATATGTTCCTATTTGAAGAAATCAATTATGTACCATCTTTGTCTTGTACAAGTGCAATACCAGACTTGTACGACATCATGCCCAAGCGAGGATGATCGATTCTAAGAGATAAGATATGTGAATAAATGACTCTACGAATCGGGACGTGACAACCGGGTGTTGAACAACATCACCATCAAGAATAAGTACCCTCTACCCCGGATCGATGACCTGTTTGATCAACTCAGTGGAGCTAAGGTGTTTTCGAAGATAGACCTTCGATCTGGCTACCACCAAATCAAGGTCAGTAAGGAGGATATTTCAAAGAGGGCATTCAACACCAAATATGGTCAGTATGAATTTTTGGTCATGCCGTTTGGATTGACGAATGCCCCTGCGGTATTCATGAACCTCATGAACAAGGTTTTCCATGAATATCTGGATCAGTTTGTTGTTGTCTTCATCGACGACATTCTGATTTACTCGAAGACTGAAGAAGAGCATGAAGAGAGCCTGAGGAAAGTTCTGGAAACTCTAAGGAAGGAGAAGCTCTACGGTAAGCTATCTAAATGTGAATTCTTCTTAGACAAGGTGGATTTTCTGGGCCATGTTGTCACAGGAGAAGGAATTTCGGTGGATCCAAAGAAGATAGCTGCTATTGAGAAGTGGAGTACACCAAGTTCAGTTGCTGAAATCAGAAGTTTCTTGGGCTTAGCTGGCTACTACCGAAAATTTGTGAAGGACTTCGCCAGGATTGCTGAGCTGATGACGAAGCTCACAAGGAAGAATAAAAAATTTGTGTGGACTGAAGCTTGCCAGGCAGCATTTGAAAAACTGAAGAAGAGACTTACAACGGCACCGATACTTGCGCTACCCGCAGGTTTCGGCGGTTTCTCAATCTACAGTGATGCTTCTGGTAAAGGATTGGGTTGTGTTCTTCAACAACACGGAAAAGTAATTGCTTACGCATCTAGGCAATTACGGACTCATGAGAAGAACTATCCTACGCATGATTTGGAGCTTGCAGCAGTTATATTTGTACTGAAGCTGTGAAAGCATTAACTCTATGGATAGAGAGTGGAAATATTTACAGACCACAAAAGTCTTAAATATATTTTTACTCAGAAGGAGCTGAACATGCGACAAAGGTGATGGCTGGAGCTGATGAAAGATTTCGTCATCGACTTGCAGTACCATCCGGGTAAGGCTAATGTTGTTGCAGATGCACTTAGTCGATACCCGATGGCGATGTTTTTGACCAAGGAGAGGCATTTGCTGGAAGACATAGAGAAGCTTGGACCGGAGATTGTACTACCTGAAGAGAAAATGAAGAAGCTGGAAAGAGAAGCAATTGTATGAGGAGTTTAATCATCAATGATGCAGTTGCAAGTGCGTTCAAGTCTGATGGATAAAGTCAAGGAGACACAATTTCAAGACGAGAAGCTTTGCAAACTCAGAGATCAAGTGCTGGCAGGAACACTTGAAGGATTCTTAATCGCCAGCGATGGAGCACTGAGGCATGGTACGAGGTTTTGCGTACCAACTGGCGAACTGAGGAATGAACTGATATAAGAAGCGCACCAGTCGCAGTATTCCATACATGCAGGAGCTAATAAAATGTATCGGGATATGCGTACTGTAGTGTGGTGGTACGGAATGAAGAAGGTTGTATCTAGATTTGTGGCTAGATGCTTGATTTATCAACAAGTGAAAGCCAGCAGACAGAGACCAGCAGGACTGTTGCAGCCGCTAGACATTCCGGAGTGAAAATGGGAACACATAACGATAGACTTTGTGTCTGGACTCCCTCGATCCCAAGGAGGGAAGGATGTTATTTGGGTTATTGTGGACCGACTGACAAAGTCAGCTCACTTTATTCCCTTCAAGGTTGGTCTATCCACCGAGAAGTTGGCAGCATTGTACATGTAATATATCTACCGGATTCATGGAGTTCCGGTAAGTATTGTATCTGACAGAGATACTAGATTTATCTCTCATTTCTGGAAGAGCTTGCATGACAGTTTGGAAACACAATTAAAGTTCAGCACCGCCTATCATCCCAGACTGACGGACAATCAGAGAGAACAATCCAGACGTTAGAAGATATGCTGAGATCTTGCATCTTGGAATTTGGAGGGTCTTGGGAGGACCACTTGCATTTGGTAGAGTTCTCCTACAACAACAGCTACCAAGCTAACATCGATATGACTCCGTTTGAGGCACTCTATGGACGTCGTTGCCGCACTCCACTTGCTTGGGACGACGTAGGAGAAAGAGTATTATTTGGACCTGAGATGGTGACCGATGCAGCAAAGAAGGTAAAGGTGATTAGAGAAAAGCTCAGGATTGCTCAGGACAGACAGAAGCATTGGGCGGCTACTAGTCGCCGACCAATGGAGTTCGAAGCAGGAGATAATGCCTTCGTTAAGATTTTCCCTACCAGAGGAACTATCAGATTCGGCATAGTAGGAAAGCTGAGCCCCAGGTACATCGGCCCATTCAAAGTTTTGAGCCGAGTTGGAGAAGTAGCGTACCGATTAGCTCTACCAGCTAATCTTGAAGGCATGCACAATGTCTTCCACGTTTCACAGCTCAGACGCTACATCCCGGATCCGAGCCACATCTTGGACCATTCGGAGCTGGAGATTGGACCCAGCCTCACAGTACCAGAGAAGCCAGTGGCAATTTTAGACAGAGGTGAAAAAAAAAACCAGAAACTCTGTGACGCACATAGTCAGAGTTATGTGGTGACACAATTCTCCAGGCGAGTCTACCTGGGAGCGGGAGGACGAGATGCGGGAGCAGTATCCGTATCTATTTGAGACCTGAGGTAATTCCTAACTTTATCCTTTAATTTCGAGGACGAAATTTTCTAAAGAGGGAAGGTTGTGAAACCCGTAATTTTTAATTAATTAATTCAGTGTTATTTATTTATTTATTATAATTAAATATTTCTAAAAAAATTAGTCTTTGGTGAAACTCCTAAAATTTTATTTTTATTTAATTGTATATTTTGTTGCTAAGTTAATTATTATCATTTTAGGAAAACCATATTTTTAGAAAAAATAATTATTCCTAGTATTTTTTTAGTGTCTGGTTTGACCTGTCCTGAACCCATCTCGATCTATTTTCGAAACCGAACCCAGTCTCGGTTTTTGAAACCATTCTTAAGTATTTTAGGATATATTAATATATTATATTTTTAAAAGAAAAGAATTCTTTATCTTTCATTAAAATTCTTTAAAACTCTCATTAACTCACTCTCTTTCTCATTAACCAGGCAAAGGAAAGCTTTTCCTTTCCTTCCCAAACAAATACTCGGCCGACTCCTCGGCACCCAGGCGAGCCGCCACCTTTCGACTCATCTTTTCATCTTTTCGAAACCCCCGTATCACCCCTATATAAACCCCCTTCTCTTCATTCTCCTCATCTACTTCCAAACTTCCGTGCCCTAGTTTCGAACCGAGCCAAACCCCTCCGTCTGAGCCGCGCCCTCGCTGTCCGCCCGCCCCGGCGACCTTCCGCGCGGCGCCTCCCGCCGTCAGACCCCTTGCGCGGCCCCCTCTCGGCCGACCGAGCGGCTCTCGCCGCCGTGCTTTCCCGAGCCACCTGCGGCCGTCCCGAGCCTCGCCGGCCGCCCCCTGTACGAGCCCGTACGCCGCTTGCCTCCCCGAGCGACCCCGATCTGCTATCCAGCACCTCTGTGCGCAACTCCAGCGTTGTTCAGACTCGATCCGCTGCTATCCGCGTTCCGTTCCCACTGTCCGCGGATAATTTTCCTTCTTTATTCATCTAAGAGCTCTAGCCGAGGACCCAAGGTATCTTCCGTGTCCCTCATATTGTGTCTATGATGACATGGTCCCCGGTCCCGCTATGGGAATCGGATCGATTCGCGGATTCGGATTTTTTTTCGAACTCCCTTTCGGAATGATTCTGTAGATTTGTTGTGGTTTTGTGATTCTGTGGTTTCTCGGAAATTTTCGAGTTAAGTTCGGATTTTCCCGTAAATGGTTCTGTAGTTTTCGGTTTCCGAATTTCATTTCGGATTCTTCGGATTTTTCGGAAAGGGTTTTGTGATTATTATTTTTTTAGAAATAAAAATCTACATTGGGTTAGAAATTGGTATCTTTGATGTAGGATTATTTTGTGGTTTGTTATTCCTGGTTTGGAATATTTGGGTGTTGGCATTTTCCCAGGATTGGGTTGTCCCAATTATAGAGGAGGTGCTGCTCAAATTTTCGGGAATATATTTTAAAGTTTTGAATAAAATTATTTTCAAATCCCGGCCTTTGCAAAACAAATTACATCTTGTAGTGTTGGTTTTAAAATGGATTTTGTATCTTTTCGGGCGACGACCATATTGGTCCATGGGCCCTAACTAAATGCAAACGAAACCGGCCAACCCGGACGTTGAGGCATTAGTTAAAACATGAGTTTTTGAATGACCAAGTCTGAGACGTATTTTATAATTATCTTTAATTTATTTTTATTTTTAGAATGGATTACTGCTGTTAGTAATTTTGGTGCAGGGCTTCGGCCTACTGTTGGACCGTTCGCGGCATTCAGAGCTCACCTTTAAATTAAAATAATTTATGTAAAAATTGAAAGGACATAAGTCCAAGTTTTTTTTTCTATTTTCTGTGGAACTGTAATAAGTAGGTAGTTTTTCTTTTATTTTCTGGATTGTTGTTTTGTAGGTAACGCGTAAATGGTAAACTGAATATTTATTTTATAGAAAAATTAATAAGAGTTTTCTCACATTAATAATAATAAGATTTCAAGTTTTTAACTTAGAAAATTTTATGTTTTCTCATTAAAGAAAAAATAACTAATTAATATATATATTACAAAATATAAAGTTTTGCCAAATAATTGAAAAATGCGAAGTTTTCCAATAAAAATGTTAACTTGATTTTTTCCTCGTTAAATTAATAACTTTGAATCGTATCGATAAACGTATTTTGTTTATAACAACATAAAATTTGACTAGGATCAAATTTTAGAGATTGTAACTAGCACACCTAGATATGGTTTCCTCAATTATGCTAAGTCGGGATTCTCAATGTTGGATTTCGAGGACGAGTCTGATTTCTTTCCCGGAACCGACTCTTCAAACCCAGTCATAAACAAAGGCAAGTACGATTGTGTTTATTTTTCAATTTAGTTAATAATTTTAATATTGTAAGATTAAACCACATTGCTACACGAAACTCTCTCCTAGAGTATTGATTGTTATTGATTGTGGGATTGGGAGAGTAGTGTAGTGTATTATGACCAATACCCCTCATATTGCATATTGATTGTGCGAGCTTACCCCTCTTACACACGGGGATAAGCCGTATCGTATCACTAGGATACTATAACCCAAGCCGGTCATAAGCATTACATACTCAAATTATATTGTTTTCAATTGTGGAATATTGCTGGAAAATATTGTTCAATATTTCAAACTGTTTAAATTGCAAATTTCCAATTATTAGTTAAATTGTTAAATTTTCATAATTGTACTTTGCTCCTTTTCTGACTGGATCCCCCACCCCCAATAGGTTCCTTTGATGAAACTGAGCTATTGATAAATAGCTACTACGACCCGGTGCTTTATCCAGCTGTTCTGCCAGAGTCCCATTTGGAGGACGATGATTCTGTGGCTGACGAGCCAACTTCCTAGATGATGATTTTCCTTTTAGTTTTGATGTTTGAATAAAAAGACAATTTTTATTTTATCTGATGTATTAAACGAACTTTTTGTTGGACAAGTTTTAATATTTAAAATTTAGATGTTGTGACAAAATAGATTGTGTTGTTGTGATTACCTGCATTTGGATACAGCTTACTGCCGCCGTCTCACAACGGTGCAGGCTGGGCATGATCCGATTCGACCCAACAATTTGGAACCGGGTCGTGACAGCAGACCACGTTCTCACATAGCCAGAAAAGATTGAGCGTAAAATAATGCGTAGAGCAGCTAAAAAGTAGCTTTAAGCATATAGCTAGCTCAAATAAACTCAAAGCATACAAAAGTTGCTGAGATAGCCTTGAGCGTAAGAAACTCAAATAACTTTCATGCGTAAAGGAAGCGGTCTCTTGAGCGTAAAGTAGCCCATCTGCACACTAAACAACAAGCGTTGGATTTGGTGCAAAAAAATCTTCTTGGCTTCTATGCAATGTTCTGTCCGAAAATCATTCTGTCAGAGCAGTATCACGCGCATTAAATGCTGTCTGGACAGCCTGTCTCTCACGTAAAGTCTGAGAATGCTCTCGCGTAGAGTTTGAGGATGGCTCTTGTGTAAAAGAGCTTGTGTATAGTTAGACTCTGTTTGATCTCTGCGTAGAGCTTGAATTTGACTCAGTTTGATTTGCGTAGAGTCTTTAAATGGGCTTCGCGTAGAGTCTGAAACTGACTTTGCGTAAAGCTCACAACTTCTTTGACTTGGTCTATAAATTTTATTTATGCTTCTACAAGACCCCTTCAAAGTTTTCAAAGTTTGTTTCAAAATTTGAAATACTTTGAACAGAAGCGTAAAATTCGGGATACCCAACAGTCATCTCAGAAGCGTAAAATTCGGGATACCCAACAGTCATCTCAGAGGCGTAAATTTCGGGATACCCAACAGTCATCTCAGAGGCGTAAATTTCGGAATACCCAACGGTCATCTCAGAGGCGTAAATTTCGGGAATTTGAACCGATTTCAAAATTTTCTATAAATAGATCTTCGCTAGTAGAGAGAGAATTTTACTCATCTCTTGCAATCTCAATCTTCTTTACTCTTGTCTTCGAAATCCCAATTCAAACAAATGGCACCAAAGAGCAAGACCACCGTCGACGCTAAGGGCAAGAAGCTCGTTGTTGCTTTGTCGAGGACTGAGCGTACGGAGACCACCGTCGCATCATCGGAGGCAACTCAAAAGACCAACTCCTCTGTGGCTCCGGCCATGATTGGTAAAACCCTATCTAGTTCGGCCATGGGTTCGTCGGAGAAGAAGAACCGAACAAAAATTCTAAATTTTACGCCCACGTTTATACGTGCCAGCATAAAAATAGAAACAACAAAATACACCCTACGTCTATACGTGCCAGCATAAAATAGAAACAACAAAATACGCCCACATCTATACGTTCCAGCGTAAAAATAGAAGCAATAAAATACGCCCACGTCTATACGTGCCAGCATAAAATGTTAAGCATTAAATACGCTCACGTCTATACGTGACAGCGTAAAATTAAAAATACGCAAGTCACCCACGTTCATACGTGTCAGCGTAAAGCAAGTCAAAAGACTATATGTTTTCATGCGTACAACTTTTACTCTTTTTGAACAGAGAAAAGTACGCGTAAAAAACTTTTAATCATACACTGCATTAACTTAGAATATTTTCCAAATTTTTTGAAACAAAGAATGAAAAATATTCAAAATCCTTTACGCACAAATCTGCACTTGCGTAAAAAAATTCTTGCGTAGAGATGAACCAACTTAGGATATTTTTCAATCTTTTTAAAACAAAGAATGAAAAATTTCAAAATCTTTTACTGACAAACATTTACTTGCGTAGAAGCATTTGCGTAGAGATGCATAGAGATCAATTCTGAATTTTACTAACTTGATTTCTTTTTTTCTTGATCTTCTTTTTACAGTGGACTTGCAGATTCATCCTCTCTCTGAAGTCTTTGGTTCCCCAACTGGTATCTTGGGTTCCAACTATTTGGAGAATTTGTCTCATATTGAGTTCCCACAAACCGACAAACAGTACCCTGAAGAGAGACAACAACTGATAGCTGCTCAGGGAGACAGAATGTTGTTGTCATTGATGAATGGAGAATTGCTGGTGTCGCTAGATGGCCAGCAATTTTTGAAGCCTGCTTTCATGTTTGGGGATGCTATTGATTTTCAATCACAGACGAACCCCAAGAAGGAGGTTTGGGTGTTTAAGTTTGGAGAGAGGGCGATGTATCTCCCAGAAATGCCAAGAGATTGTCCCTTGTCTTCGTTTATTCACGCCACCCACCCAAGACAGATGATCTGGAACCTGACTCCCAACAGTCATGGTAGACCAGGCAGAATTATTTTCAAGAGGGACGGGTCCAACAAAATGGGCTACCATACCAGTACTCCCATCGGTGGTGTCATTCCTTTCTCCGGTTTATTGCCCGGATTTACACCGAGCGAGGGTTCAGCTCTGATCCAACCGGTGCAGATACCGATGTTCGTAAACTGGTTTATGAAAGTCTCGGTATTATATCCTCAGGTCAACCCTAGACTTCCAGGGTGGATGACCCCTCATAATAAGAACTGGATTCAACTTAGTGATTGGATCATGAAGAACTTCGGAACAGAACTGCGAGCCATTGGACTGTTTGAAGCAGTAGTCTCCACAAGTCAAGGCATACCAATGAACAATAATTTGTTCTTAGCCTTGATGGAGTTGTATATCAGCTCGACAGGGACTTTTGCAACCCCGATAGGTGAAATAGGTTTTGCACTGCATGAGATGCAATTTATCTCCAAGCTACCAATGGAGGAAGCTCCATATGAAGAGTACGTTCCCTCCAACCGGGAACTAGCAGAAATTAGGGAGAAAAATCCTCAGTTAGTTGAGGTATACCAAGAATTGATGTGCCGTTATCTGATTTATACCACTATGTATGAAAGTGGATCGCATTTGGCATACATCAATAAATGGACAACATATCTATTCTACCATAAGAATAGGATATCCAAGGATGATAAGGAGAGATTTCAAGATAACAAGGCTCAACCTATCAACACTTGTTCAATAATTCCTACTGATTTAATAAACACTTAGATGATCACCTATAAGTCTCCGGACAAATATTTGACCACCAAGGCTGGAGAATTCCCTGCAGGAACTGAAGCATTGAGCTTTCTGAGACATGGCAGTCGGAAGCTCTCAAAGGAAGCCTTGCTGGCGGGCTTTCTTTTCCTGTGGCTGCGAAGATGGATCGTACCAGGGACTAGTACAGTCGACAGGATTCACCGAAACATACTATGGCCAGCAGTACGTTTGGTATTCAAGGCCAGAATCAACTTGTTATCGGCAATGGTATGTCGGATAAATACAGGTTTGCGAGCATTTGGTGATGAAATGATCAATAATGCTCCTTACCGAAAAGATTTCCCTAGGGTGGAGATGCCCTACACTTATTTAATGGGCTGGTTATTGCATCACAATTGCAACCTATTGCCGCCAGGCCCTGAAAATAATGCAGAGGTATTTCTCCAAAAGTTTAGCAAAGCCACGTGGACTGCGACTTCAGTGGCCGATACCCGGGCAACACTAAACTTCTTCCATGGGTGAAACTTTTTCTGCACAAGACCACCAGTCCCAGCTGACTATTTCGGTGTGCAATTTGAAGATGTAGGTCAAGACAGGAGTGAGATACCTACACCGGTCTTTAAATGGCTAATATGCATCAGACCCTCGCATCTGATGTATAGAACTGAAGACAACTGTATGTTCGAACCGTATCTACCCAGTCGGTTCACTCGTCAGTTCGGGTATGACCAACTTCACGTTGGTAATCCCTCCACTAACTTCAACTATTATGGAAAATTAGTTGATGGTGCAAGGGCATGGAGGTATTTCAGCGCTGGACGTACCGGTGCCAGATTTCGTGTGTCCACTGCTACAAGTACAACTGAGCTACGAATGCTCCATTCGTATGCTCACTTTTATGCCTCCATTCGTTCCTTCGCAAATGACTACAGCATGAAGGGAAGTCTTTGATGGGACAAAGAAGGAAATGTCGAAGAACCAGTTAGGATACCTTCGGATATACCTGATGATACTGTTGTTCCAGATGAATATCTCGAAGCACTCCCTATGGGAATGGGGGAACCAGTTGCAGGACCCATTACCATCACTACAACCCGGAAGCGAAAAACAGATGCAGCTGTTACTCTCCGGAAGAAGAAGAAGAAAATCACTATTAAAGGGCCTTCCAGACAGAGAGCCGCTACTCCAGAAAGCGAAACTCCTGTTGAGGAGCCCCAAAATATTTCATCTTCTTCAGCTCAACCTGGAGAAGGGTCTTCAGCATCTCAGCCAGCAGCAGCAACAGAAGTTGTAGGAGTCCTATCTCCTGGACGCCTCAGTACTTCACTACATCTATCTTCACCGCAAAAGGCGAAAGCTGTTGAAGACACCGCCACCACTCACACTGTTGATCCGGAACCCATCCCCTCGGATGAACCGGCTCTTGATTTAGAAGATGATGACTGGGATATAGATTATGACGCACTCTTGTCGCGTCCTGTGCCTACTCCAGGTAAAGATAAATTACACAAAATTTATACAATAATATGTATTATAATTTTGTATATTAACTATTTTGCTTAATCTTTGTAGGTATCATCGCTGCAGCAAAGCCTGTGGCTCCTCCTCCTCCTCAAGAAAATATTCATGAAGAAGACATAGAGTCTAAAGAAGAGAGTTCTTCTTCAAAAGAAGATTCTGCTCCTAAAGAAGACTCTCCACCTATGGAGATACCACCAGAGCCTACAGAAGAGGCATATCACAAATTGCCTTCTCCTGCCGAAGAGAGAGAAGAAGCAGCTGCAGCAGAAAAAGAGCCAGTTGCAGACGAGGAGCAAGCTGTAGACAAAGAGCCAACTGTATTCCAAGAAGCAATTGCTGCTCAAGAACAGATTGTTGAGGCAACATCAATTGCTTCTACCAATCCAGCTCAAGCTCCTGATACAACTGTGTTCGAGTCTGAATCGAACATAGGAAGCAGCACCTCCATGATACCATCTTCTACCACAGAAACTCATCCTTCGGAGGTAGCAGAAAAAGTTGTTGAAGATGTAGCCCCAGAACTCCCTGGGACTCAATTAGCCATGGTAGCCACAACAACTACGGCTTTAGCTCATCTTGCTACCAAGGCAACGACAACATCCACCCCCAGTCTTCAGAAGAAGGATTTAGAAGACCTTGCTGACACACTGAGTTCCAATGCAGAAATGAATCTTCTAGTTGAGATTCATACTGAAGCTTTCTATAAAACCTTGGCGGCCTTGATCAAAATGGTCCTGAAGAAGGGCCTAAATTATGAAAGCTTGAAGGCTGTGATTGCTTCCACCATTGGGAATGTTGCTATGTTTAATGATGCTAAGAGAGCGGCAGCTCTAGAGAAAGTAGTGGAAGGACTTGAACAACCTATTAAGAAATATCTAAGGCTGTCAAGTGAAACTCTTAAAAGTCTCATCCAGACCGAGTATGATGCTTTATCAGCTGAATACATCACTCGGGAGACTATTTTTAAAGAATCTCTTCAGGACTACAACAACAAAGTTACCAAGGAGAGGGCTTTTTTGAACGAAACTAAACCCCTACTGGAGACACATAGAAAAGCCTATGAAACTTCAAACATGAGAATTTATCAACAAAATAATAGAATTCGTGAAGATGAAGCAGAGTTGGCTCGATTGAAGGCAGAGAGAGAGAGAGAGAGAGCAGATGATTGCAGCTCGAGATAAATATCTGGCGCAGAGTTCAATATTGGAAGAGAAAGTCTTTGGTGCTGAAGCTACCATTAAAACCCTTGATGAAGCCAAGGATAAGATGATAGTAACTTTTGCCGAACTCTCCCATCTCTGCACTACGGAAGCCCGAAGATCTATAGCATATACAACTGTAGTGGGCTCTCGTAAAAAATGACTGGCGGAGTTGCAGAAGATGATTGAAGATCTGTCTGCTCCTCCTTAGAAATTTTATATCAATAAAGAATTTTGTATTCTTCCTTTCATGTTATCAATAAAGAATTTTGTATTCTGTCTTTCTTTTGCTGTAATATTTCAAATCATGCAATAAATGAAACATTTTTTTTATAAAATGGTTGTGAGATATAAAACAATTATCAGAGGTAATATGGACATGATAAGTTTTCCAAACTCAACAAAGTAGATTATATCTATCCAAAGGTAATGTGGACATGATAGATAATAAACCTTGTTTTCTTTTTAGAGTATACAATACTATCAGAGGTAATATGAACATAATAGATCGTAATGACTCAAAAAAATAGATTAATATCTATTCAGAGGCAATATGGACATGATATATAATAAAGGAAAAGAAGTAGATTTAATATTTATTCAGAGGTAATGAAGACATGATAAATAATAAATCTTTTTCTTTCTGAAATCAGTTGGTAAGACAGAAGATCAAAATTCTCTTTTAGAAAAATAAATAATCAGCTTAACCAAACCTTGGTAGCTGGAGAATAAAGAAGAAATTCAAACGTAGTATTTCTTCAAGAATTTACCGTTAATTGGCATCATGAGCAAATCTCCATTAGGTTTAGATAACCTGTAAGCACCATTAGAGAATACGGTTTCGACTACATAAGGACCCTCCCATTTAGCTTGCAACTTGTCTTTACTCATCCAAACCTTCAAGTTCTTGGAGTCTTAAGCGGTCATTATTCTCTGTAGTTAGCTCATTAGCAATGGCTATTCTAAGAGATGGTAACTGGATCTCCAGTGGAAGAACAGCTTCACATCCGTAAACCAATAAAAATGGTATAAAACCAGTTGGAGTTCGGACCGTTGTTCGATAAGCCCATAAACATTCTCCAATTTTCTCGTTCAAATCACGTTTATTGGAGGAGACAAACTTTTTGAGAAGTTTAATAATTGTTTTGTTGAAAACTTCTGCTAAACCATTAGCAGCTGGATTATAAGCTGTAGAAGCTATGTTCTGAATCCGATTCTTGTCACAAAATTGATAAAATGCCTGACTGGAAAATTGTGGTCCGTTATCATGGATTATCCTTCGGAGAATCCCAAAACGATAAATGACATGATGTTTGATGAAGCTAATCACATTAGACGTTTTAACTTCAAAAAGAGGAATTGCTTCTGCCCATTTAGAAAAATAATCGTTTATAGCCAGAAAGAACCGATGTCCTTTGACAGAAGGGGGATTAATTGGACCAATAATATCCATACCCCAAGCTTCGAAAGGCCAAGAAGCTGCTGTAGGATGTAAGAATTCAGAGGGTTGGTGAATAAAGTAAGCATGAATCCGGCATGCTTTACACTGTCTGGCATAATCCACAGCATCTGCTATCATAGAAGGCCAATAATAACCCATTCTTCGAATACGGTCCTGTAATTTTGTACCTGGTTGATGCGCACTACAAACTCCATCATGAGCCTCAAGAAGTGTTTGCTTGACTTCGCTTTCCGAAAGTGTCACGCCCCAGAACCAGAATACTGGAGAGCGGAGGAGTGACTCAGCCAGCTACGTATTACGGGTAGATGAATACCGTATAATACGATTAATGCTATCTAACCAGACGAGGGGGTGCATACTACATAAAGGTCTTACTATGGTCATTTCACATCTATTGTCTCAATCATTCAAACAAGAAACAGAAATAGAGAACATATAAGATAAAGCAGTAAGGCGTCCCAAACGCTCAGTCAAAATGTTATCATATCATGATTTTATCGAGTTTATGTCAAAAGGCGTAAGGATATAAAATGGACGTAAAATATCTAATAAAATATCAATATTCAGGGCTATAGAATAGTCATGCGGCTAAGTCTAGTGCGGCCAGGATGGATCTTATGCGGCAGGGAAAGGAGTCGGATTTATGCGGCTCAGTGGGCAGAGGCACATGCGGCTGAAAATGCGGGAACCTATGCGGCTGGCGAGTGGGACTAGCTCCCATGCGGCAAGCAGAAGGGATGTTCCATGCGGCTAGGATGAATTGGGCTCATGCGGCCGAAAAGACAAGGCACATGCGGTCAGCGGAAAGGGTGCTCATGCGGCTGGCGGGAATGAGTCCATGCGGCTCAACCAAGTCGAACCCCATGCGGCCGGGTCAAGGAGATTGCTTATGCGGCTGGCGGGGGGGGGGGGGAAGTTCATACGGCTATAAAGTTCAGGACCTCATGCGGCCAGCGAGTGAGTCTGGTTCATGCGGCTGGATTTGGAGAGAAATCCATGCGGTCAAGAAAGACGGGGGCGCATATGCGGTTAAGTGGGAAAAGTCCATGCGGCTAGGAGAACTCCCTATGCGGCTGGGCTCAAATGAGTCTCATGCGGCCGGGTAGAAACTTTCCATGCGGCTGAGAAGGAAACAACCCATGCGGTTAGGAATCACTTACCGCATGAATTATTCATGCGGTCAAGTCAAGTACTGTTCTTCTTCTCCAAGTTTCAGAGAAGAAGAACACCATAAACCCAAGTTTCAAAGTTCCATAAAACCTTCATCCAGAGTCCAAATTCGAACTTCCTTAGGTCAAAATTGGGTAGAACGAAATTCTCTACAACATGGAACCATCAAAACTTGAAAATAACAAAGTTTACTAGATCAAAACCTAAGAAACCCAAAAATGTAACAAACTTAGATCTACAACAAATTAGCCATGGAAATTAAAAATGCTAAGTACTAAAGAGACATAGAATCAAATAAGGAGGATGATGGAACAATAATAATGGGAATCCATCAAGAAGCAAGTTGGCACTTGCCTACGGTTTGGTAGGTGGAGAGAGTAATGAAGAAGAAGAAAAGGAGTAATGGTGAGAATGAGTAATGAGGAGAGAGAATGGTGAGGGTGGCTTAAATATGGAAGGGGTAGGTGGGAGTTGGGCCGGATCCAATGGGTCCAATGGGTCGGGTTGCACGGGTCCAACAAGGCTAACCCGAAAGTAAGACTAAAGCAGGAAATAAAATGCAGGTAATAAAATTTCAGGAAGAAATATAGAAATAAAATTGCAGGAAATAAATTGACATGAAAATTAAAGAGCAGCTAATTAATTAACATGAAAATTTAAAGAGCAGATAATAGAATTGCAGAAAAATAAAGTACGGAAAATAAAATGCAGATAATTAATTAACATGAAGTTATTAAGAATTTAAATACAGGATACTACATGATAAATGCTAAATAAATACATTCAGGCAATATACGTATTAAAATACGCATTCTGGGAACGGAGAGTGACAGAAAGACAACGCAGTAAAAGCCCGTCATAAGAACGACGATACAACATGTGCATAGAAGCATCATAATAGAATCGAAATGATCGTCTTTTGATTGATGCGGCTTCTTTTGGATCTTCAGATAAAATTCCATAAATCGCATAATCAATAAATGGACTTCTCCAATCTCTTTACTGAGAATTTGATTCGGTAGTATAACTCTGTTTGATATGTAAATTATTCTTGACACAGAATAAATCTCTATCTAACAAAGTAACGATATTTTGTCTTTAATTGGAATTGCTAAGTCTGCAGCTAGACTAGCGAGAGCATCAGCTTCCAAATTTTGAGAATGTGGTACAAATTCAATGAAGAACCCTTTGAATGAAAGAGCCAATTCGATTACCACTTGATGATAAGGAATATGGTCAAGATTTTTGACTTCATATGTCCCTCTGACTTGATTAACAATCAGTTGAGAATCTCCATATGCTTCTAAGAACTCAATATCCAATTGTTTTGCTACTTGAAGACCAATTAGCAGGGCATTATATTCTGCCACATTATTGGAACATGGT
This sequence comes from Iris pallida, assembly GCA_029216955.1. Classification (NCBI taxonomy): domain Eukaryota; kingdom Viridiplantae; phylum Streptophyta; class Magnoliopsida; order Asparagales; family Iridaceae; genus Iris; species Iris pallida. Next base: position 24,118,230 of record JANAVB010041219.1, read on the forward strand.
TCATTGAGGGAATAAGCACGGTATATAACCATTTTATCATGCGAGACCAAAACGATGCCTACTCCAGAGACAATATTGCCTTTAGGCCCAACTCGTGATGCTCCATCAAAGTATAATTGCCAAATGTCATCCCTCAAAGTCATACTGCAATCTACAACTTCATCTGGAATATCTTCATATAGCTTGGAAGTTTCAGGTATAGGGTGAGCTGCTAAGAAGTCAGCTGATGCTTGACCCTTCACTGATTTTTGAGGTATGTAGACCATATCATAGGGAGTAAGCAATATTGCCCAGGTAGCTAACCGGGAGTTAAGAATACTCGGCTTTTTCATCAATATCCGAATAGGATTTATTCTGGATATGACATGAATAGTCTGTCCCGATACATAATGTCGCATCTTTTGAATGGCAAAAACCAAGGCTAGACATTCTTTTTCTACAGGAGTATACCTGTATTCAGCTCCAACCATCATTCGGCTAAGATAATAAATTGCCTGTTCATGACCCTTATCACTTTTCTGTGCAAGAAGAGCACCAAGAGAATGATCTAAGGCTCGAACATAGAGCAAAAATGGTCTTCCCACTACTAGGGATACTAAAACAGGTGGATTTGTAAGGTATTGCTTGATGTCATTGAATGCTTTTTGACATGCTTCATCCCAAACAAATAATACACCCTTCTTCAATAAACGAGAGAAAGGTTGACATCTTCCAGAAAGATTGGATATAAATCTCCTAATATAAGCAATGCGACCCTGAAAGCCACGGAGTTCTTTTAGATTACGTGGAGGACGTATTTCAAGAATTGCTTTTACTTTATCAGGATCAACATGGATACCTTAAGAAGTAATGACAAATTCCAAAAATTTGTCACTAGAAACCCCTAACAAAGACTTAGTAGGGTTCATCTTTAATTGATGTCGACGCATCAACTCGAATACTGTCTTCAAGTCTTGAAGGTGATCATCTTCTAATCGACTTTTGACAGCGATATCATCCACATAACATTCAACTATTTTTCGTAGATGTTCTTAAAAAATTATACTCATGGCCCTTTGATAAGTAGCACCGTATTTTTTAGACCAAAAGGCATAACTGTATAGCAATAAACTCCAAGGGGTGTACGAAAAGCAGTATGCTTTTCATCTTCTGGATGCATCTTAATCTGATTGTATCTTGAGAATCCATCTATGAAAGACATGCGTTCAAAACTACATGTATTTTCTATCATGACATCTGTAATCGGAAGTGAAATTTGTCTTTTGGATAGGCTGCGTTAAGATCTCAAAAATCTATGCAAACTCGAACTTTTCTATTCTTCTTCATGACAGAAACAATATTGGCAACCCAATATGGGTGTTGCTCTTCACGGACAAAGCCACATGTAATCATCTTTTTTAATTTTTGCTGCAATTGCATCCATCATATCTGGTCGAAAATGTCGTTGCTATTGTTTTACAGTTTGGCATAAGGAAGAATATTGAGTTTATGAGTAGCTACTTTGGGATCCAGATCCGGTATATCCTCATAACTCCATGCAAAGATATCAATATATTTTTTAATCAGCTTTATCAACTCTTCTTTTTCAACTTCAGAAAGGTTTTTACTGATGAATATTGGCTTAGACGTAGTTTCGTCTCCAACATCAATCTGGACAATTTTATCTTCTGTGGGTGGCTGTCTTTGTTTAAATCGAAGCTCCCATTGAGTATCCATTTGTTGGGCCCAAGGGTCATTTTCAAATAGTTCAGATTCATCATTGGTTTGAACCATATTGATTGAAAAGACGCACTCAGATTCAACATACTGGAGTACTCCTTCAGAATCTAAGGATTGTAAAGAACTGGAAGAAAATTCTTCTTCCATATCTTCATTAAACATGTGGGATGTATCAGATTCAATAAACTGGATTTCTTCAGAATCTGAGGATTGTGAAGAACTGGAAAAAAATTCTTCTTGTATATCTTTATTAAACATGTTGGATGTATCGTATCCCAAACCATGACGAGTTCGTTGATAAAATGGATCACCACATAATGGTAATTGTCTACCTTTGCCTTGATTGAGACCTAGCATGGTTTTCAAATCATATCCCATATTTTGGATAATCTTAAGATATTGTTGACTATATTTGTCAATTCTGATTTTTCTTTTATCTTTCTCTACGAGATTATCTGTCTGAATAATAGGGATATTTCTAGCCAAGCCAAACACAATTTGGCGCTTGTTTTTTATTAGACGGGATCACAAAAAAAGATTCTTTATGACGTCTATAAGTTACACAAGCTTGTGATGATGAGGCTACAGGTAGAAAATAAGGAGAAGATGTTAGGAACCTCTGAGCATAGGGTCCAACATCGACATGAGGAGGAAAAGAATTCTCTTTATGATTAATATATAAGGTTTCCTCTGTATTTATGTCAGTTTTATGTTAATGACTTTGATTATCAGCAGATAAAGTCATTCTTTCAATAAATTTGACAGCCATATACTCCAAAAGAAAATCTTCATTAAAATGAGAGAATACAGAATGATTAATATTTATATTATTGACAGACTGACTACTACGCTTTGGATTAATCATTAATGGACCATCATCCGTCTTCAGCATAGACTTGCCAAGGTTGATAACCAGTGGTTCTGGATCAGCTGTACGAGAAGTACGTCCTTTAACTTTGATCATAAGAGGCTGATGACTAGTGTTGGTTTGAACCTGGTTCTTGACTGGAACCCTCACAATTTCATCAGATGTAGCTTGAATTTTTTTCTTTGACTTTAATAATCAAAGGTTCATCATTGACAGGTTGGGGTTGAATTCGACCTTTAACCTTAATCATCAAGGGTTGATCTTCTGAAGGCGATTGATCTTCTGTAGGTGCTCGATCTTCAGCCATATCAGATATTTCCTTCACATGCCCCTGTTTATAGAGTATTAAATCAGAGAAATAGGCTTCAATACCCTTAAAAGGATTAATATCTGCAAATTCAGTCTTTACAATCCCCTGAGAATCCACATACTTGAAGCATTGGTGGAGAGTCGAAGGTACAATGTTATGCTCATGTATCCATGGTCTTCCAAGAAGAATATTATAAGATACATCTGAGTTGATAACATAGAAGGTTGCCATGGTTCGAAGATCACCTATTTGAATATTTAGGCGAATTTTCCCCAATGGTTTACTCCTTCCAGAATTGAAACCAACGATTGTTGTACTAGTGTAAGTCAAATCACTAGTAGGAATCCTCAATGGTCTTAGCATACTCTGAAGAATAATGCTGATGGAAGACCCAGGATCGATGTAAATTCTGTCAATTTCAGTAGAATCAATATATCCCGTATAACACAAAGGCCTGTCATGTCGATTATGCTTTAACAACATATCCTCTTGTGTGAAAGTAATGTTAGGAATTGATTCCATCACACTATGGCATTGGGGACATGACACCGGTATATTATCAGGATTTTTGAGTTGAGCTAAGCATGAATCGGCATGTAGCAAAGCTTCACTCAAGGTTTCTCACTACAAGAATACCGATCATTTACGGCACGCGAAACGCGCCATAAATGCGCTTTTACGGCATACATTGTGGTGCCGTAAAAGCTCATGCCGTAAATGAGCCTATTATTTACGGCGCATTTAGAAGGCCGTAAATGTAAACATATTAACGCCGTAAATATTTTTTTACAGAATCTCGACAACCATTTACGGCATATTTTGCATGCCGTAATTGCTCTTTCATGGCATACATGTACGCGCCGTAATAGATATTTTTCTCTGAATTTCGACAACCATTTACGACATCTTTCGTGTGCCGTAATTGCTCTTTCACGGCATACATATGTGCGTCGTAATAGATATTCGCGCTGGGTCAAATACGACGTATAGATGCACGTCGTAGTAGTTATTCGCACACGATCAAATATAGCATACATTGTGATGCCGTAAAAGATATTTTTGATAAACTATATTTACCATTTATGACATATGTAGCGTGCTGTAAATAATATTTTATGAATTTTTTTTATCAAATAATAATAATAATAATAATAATTATTATTATTATTATTATTATTATTATTATTATTATTATTATTATTATTATTTTTTATTATTATTATTATTATTTCCATATCAATCCCTATTTATTTAAGCAAGGATATCAATGGTAAACAAAGTATATAACATAGCAAACATAAGTTAAAGAAATAGTTGATCACTGGCATATATCCCAATCAAACTACAAAAGTGAAACGTAATTCAAAAGAACCCAGACACGTGATATCATAAAAATAATCGGATTCAATAGTCAAAATACATTAATAGCAAACAAAAGACCATGCCAAAGTATATCATGCAATATTTACATTATAGCAAACAAAAGGCCATGCCAAAGTATATCATGCCATATTGTTTCATGAACTACAAAAGTATTTTAGTACTGAATAATAAGAACAATACAATATGTCAATACAAATTGAGCTTGTTTCATAATTTGTCCTACTTTGGGAAAAAAATGTAAATTGTCTTCTATGACAAATTTTGGCTCAAATGATTGCAGAGGTGAAGCTTCAAACACAAAACCCAAATTTTTTTCATTGATTGATAGCCTGCACAAACATAAAATGTATTTTAGTTCATTATATCCAATTTGATGTATATATAAACACAACAATAAAATAATATACATAAAAAAATGAGTATTATGGGCACAAATTAATGTATGCATAAACACAATCATGTATAAGTTTGGGTTCATTATATCCTTCATTTTTCAGTCCCAGTTTCAATCTGTTAAGTTTCCACATATATGCTCTAAAGGAACACTTGAAGTAGATAGGCTAGATAGGCTTGAGAGAAATAAGTCTTTGACCATATTGTACAATAAATGAATTAAGTCACTAGTAGTTGAACTGAAGTTGATAAATATACGTATTCAGGACTACTGGAAGAAGATGCATATCTAATTCCAATCTTCATTTGTTCACACTAGGTCAAAATATCAAGTTTAATGGATGTACCTACTTGGCACACTGAGAATAAGGTTACATGTATGTTGTTTGCTGAGTTAGTAATATGAAGTGCTTTAAGATTCAAAATTAATGAGAAAGATCATCATATGACATGTAGCATAGCAAAAAATAAAAAGAGACGATCAAGGAACTTTTTGCTATTGATATGGCTAATTAAACTGATTCCTCCCATTATTAGAATATATTATTCATCATGATGTGGAGATTGGGGATGTTTATAGCATTGAAAGGGGATGGCTGAAGAAATGATTCTGTGAGTGCTTTGTGACATTATATCCCTCAAATTTAAAAGAAATTTCTGTAAAACAACTGCATTATATGCATTTTGGGTCACACTGTTGAAGAACCAAGAATAAAGCTATCCTCTCTCTTTTTTTCCCTCCTTTTAAGCTATCCTCTTTTTTTTCCTCTCCTTTTAAACTATCCTGAAAATTAAGTATTGCTGAAATAAGAATGTTGAGGATGAGGGTGACGGAAGTAGAGTAAGTAAGAAATACGTGCATCCATGAAAGTTTGAGGTGGTGTCAGTTGATGATAAGAGGAGTGACTTGGTCAAGATGGTTTGGGCATTTCAAACGAGACCAAAGGTGCAGCGCCTATAAGAAGGGTTAGAATTTTAGTTAAAGGAGTTGCAAATGAACATTAATTGAGTGCCAAAAGAATAAGGAAAATGATAATGGTACAACTGATATTGCCCTGTATAGAACTACATGGAAGAAAAGGATTCATGTAGCCAACGGAACTTAGTCCACAGATGCCAAAAAGTATTAGCTCTAACCAGTCACATCATGTTTAAAATGACGTATAAAAAGGGGAAATAAGGCATTAATGGAAGATGTCTGGATTTATGTTGCTTCAGGAACATGACCTCCAGACAGACGTATAAACTAGCATTAACTCAATGGAAGACGCCTAAATTTCTATTGCTTAAGGTATATGGTCCATCTTATGTCCAGAACAAGAAGCTGAAAATCTACATTCACAAATGAGCTTTCTCATGTGTTTTCTTATCGGGATCAAATTGAACCAAATGGTCATAAATAGACACTTCAGTAAAGGAAGATCGGATGTCGAAACACCAATGACCAGGTTGTTTCTCAAAAGAAAAGAAAAAAGAAAAAATAAGATAAATTTTACCAATGGCTTCTTTATGCCCTCCGTGCAGATTCTCAAATGTCTTATTCCCTTTCTAGTAAATGGAATGATACAACAAGATGACCAGAACTGACCTGATTTACCTGGTAACAACAGAGAACCTGAATTTCTGGTTTGACTGTGAGCAGAATGTTCCCGAATAATCAAGTCCCAACTCAAGGTCAGACAGGGTGTAGTTCAAGTAAGTATTTGGATCAGGTTAGCAGTAGTTGTCAATCCATTTTTACAGCATAGTCAATTGCTCTATAGTCAATTAGAAGATAGGACAACTACAACAGAAGTGTTTCAACGTATGCAACAATTTGCAATATGCTAAAGACCATGTCACTGTACCTAAACTCCAAAATTGTGGTGATGGTTGAGGGCAAAATATTTATATTATTCTAATATGCTCCCATTACTCGAATGCCCATTTCATGGACTGACAGCTTTGATAAAAAGAAACTATTTTTGATATTCAGAAGGTGTTCTCACCTTAAGCATTTGATCATGTGAAATACTGCTAAGATATCTTCTATCACTTGAAAAAGCTGCAAGCAAATACATGAAAGAAAATAAACATGAAGATACATTTAAGGGACAAATCAGAATGTCATGTAGAATTGATCATAATAAACATAAAAGAAAAGAGGCAAAAAATAATCTAATTTTAGAAAAATGCAGTTTTACCTCAAATAAAGAAGGCTAATCCAATTTGATGTATTTGATAGGCCATGCAATGGTACTTTGTTCAGCACAAGCAAACAGTAAAACAAACGTCCCAGGCAAACATAATTTAATTGTACAAACACAATCTAAAAATAGAAATACTTACTTCTTTAGATAACTTATCGATCTCAGGCAAATAGAACTTAATTGTACAAACACAGTCTAAAAAATAGAAATACTTACTTCTTTAGATAACTTATCGATCTCAGATGTATAATATTCAATCGCATCAACCTTGTCCCCACAAAGTCCAAGAAAACCAGTCTGATGAAAGTGCATACATAAATACTATGTGAAAAAGAATATTGTGGTCTCATGCTTATTCAGTAAAGACAAGAAGGTTGTCTGCATAACTAACCTTACACATTGGTCTTTTAGACGGATTCCTCTCATATTTCAGTTTATTATAGTCAAGCCAGTTCTGCATGCTTTTCTTCTTTTCAACAAGCTTAGCAAGTATATTTGCATCATACACAACCTAGAAGATGTACACAGAAAGAAATATGGAACAAACTAAAGATGGAACAAAAAAAAGAGAGTTCATATAGTACTCTTGGAAGTTCATAAGAAATGTATTAAAATCATATCAGATATGATATAATATCACTCATGGAAGCAATTGAGAAACCTAAAAGTGTCGGTACAAAGCACGATTGTTCTGAACATAGAACATAAATTACAATTGTTCCTAAAATAAATGGTATTATGCTGTTACATATGAAAAACTTCCATTCCAAATACGACATACCTTATTCATAACTACTTTGTTGATGTAGCTGCAAACTTACATGATAAGAAATGAAAAAAAGAGAATGGTAAATCCAAAAGAAGAACAGAATACCGATCATGCCACATGTTACATGCAAACTTATTAGAGTTGAATTTCTATTATTGCTCCAAACAAACAGAACAATACAGTGTATGAGCATCCCAAAATTGTTCTTGATGAAGATAACATAAAAGTTTTTGTGGGATAGTTTCTACCATATGTTAATAATATAAACTAATATTAATAATATAAACTAATGTTAATAGTTTTTGTGGGATAGTTTTTGTTCAGTACAATTTCTAACTTTCTACCATATGTTAATAATATAAACTAATGTTCAAGAAAGCAGGATATGAAACAGGGATAGTTTCTTGGAAGAAGCAATTGTCATTGATTTGAGTATCATAGTTTCTAGGTCATTTCAGCAAATATGTCGATAAACCCTCACCTTTCTTAACTCAGCACAAAAATATTCGACTGCTCGTTGTATCTCCACATCAATATAACTCTCATATATGATATAAGCAGACAGATGAATTAAGACAAGATTTTGGTATATCTAAGACAATAATATAACAGTATAATATAAGTTTCAGCTATTGAAGCGATTAATAAAATAAAAAAGAATGATAAAATCTCAATCTTACTTTTTGAATATTGCCCAGACTCATTCCTACAACTCTGGATCGGCAGGCTGGGTGTGCATTAAAATCTTTGCAAGTATTGTCAAAAGGATGGTGATACTATTTGTTTTGAAGGAACTGGTTATGGGCATTAGAACGAGCAAGTGGCGGGGAGAAGAGGATACCTGCGGTGTCGAGTAGACGATTGCTGACATGTGTGACAGTGTTGACCTGCACCGCCACCGCCTGGACCCTGTCGGGATCATAGTAGCACAAGGACCTGACGACTATCCTGGCTGCCATGTTGAAGTATCCTTCCCATCGATGTCGCACAACTGGCATCATCTATCGCTGGCCAGGTCCAATGACGATGTCACGTAGGTGCCAACCAGGTACTTGGCCTCCATCTCCATCATCTGCTTGCACTTCTCCGATACGAACGCGGATACGACGAGTTTGGTTGTTCCTTTGGATTGGGGTTCAAAGACCAGGCAATGAGGAAATTAAAGGTTTGTAATTGTGGAGCTTCCGCTGGCGGAGGTAGAGGTTGGCGGTGGTGGGTGGAGAAATTAGGGTCCTATAGAGAATGGAACTGAGACCTTTGCGGATGGAGTGGAGGAGGAGGTCGGGCTTGGAGGAGGAGAAGGCACCGCGGATGAAGGGGCTTGGAGGAAGAGAAGGCCCCATGACCCTTGACGAGGCTGCCTCCATCGTCCACTTCCCTTTGACAGCTCGTCAGAGGTCTATGTGTTAGGTTTAGGGTTTGTAGCTAAGGTTTGGATGAGTTCCATGGAGGCCAGGGCTTCGGTGGAGGCTAGGGTTTCAGTGGAAGTTTAAGGAGGATTAGGTTCTGGTGAGGCCCCTGAGGGAGAGGAGGGATTGTGAGGGGGGAGAGAAATTATGGAATGAAATTATGGTTTGGGGGGGTTTTCGATTTTGGGGGCATAATTTACTTTTCCTACTTTGAACTAAGTTAAAAGGGTATTTTTTTATTTTCTGGGTAATGTTTGGACGGTAAATAAAAAATAAAAAAATTTTGTTATATTTTTAGAAAACCAAAAAAGTCAACAGAATTTCTTAAAACCATAAAATACTAGAAAGACTGTAAATAAAATCCAAAAATAGTAGAAAAAAATTAAAAAGTGAAAAATATTTAAAAATAACAAAAAATTAAAAAAGTGAAAAAACAAAATAAAAGAAAAAACAAAAAACACATAAAAAAATAAAATCAAAATTAACGTTAGATGTACTTCTCGGTGATACTGGACATGCAATGCCTTTGCCTTAAACTATTTTGTGAAGTAATCAATTAGTAGTAGCATATACTTCATTCATATAATCAACACTGGAATCAATCCAATAGTTTTTATTCAATATTTTATGGCATACATGTCATCGTCACTATCACTGTTTAAACTAAATATGACTATTAATATCATTGTGTCATTGTTAATCCCACATACATTTTTTCACACACAAAAGATGACATCCATAATTCTTTTTATGACTTTTATCATTTTAGTCGTCATCTTATTGTACTTATCATGACATTATTTTTTTAATGTCATTGATAAAGATATTAATGACGATCATCTTATGAGTCGATATTAAATGTATCATTAATGACATTTTGAGATGGATGTCATCTATAAAGTGTCATTATTAACAATTTTTGTAGTAGTGTTTTTGTGGAGAAGAAGAAATTGAGACACGGCGGATTCAGGGAGACATAGGCGTCATAGGGGCCAAAGAAGGACCTCCATAGGACGATTACGGCTACAACGAGGAGCCGGGATAGGACGACTAGCCCGAGCACCGACGACTCGTGGTCACATCTGGTCACCTGCCCTCGCCTTTGCCGGGTCGCATCCGGGTGAATATTTCGGACTATAACGAAAGGATTATTAGGGAAGATCGAGAGAGAGAGAAAGAGAAGATGAGGGGGAGGGGGGAGCTCGAGCGAGAGAGAGAGGGGATGCTCGAGAGGGAACATGAAAAATGAGAGCGGCAAGTTGGAAAATTTTCATTTCTAACACTTTGGTCTAGAATAAGTTTAGGATAGGGAAATTTTTAGATTTATGGACAATTCTATTTTTTTTGTTTCGCTTAATTACAATTTTATTTTTTATTTTTGTTTCAAAATTTAAATCTCACATTAATTCAAAAAAAAACTTATTGATATATTAAAAATAATACATATCTAATCATTTGTTTTTATTTTTAAAATACGGATTGATAAATTTTACTTTAGTTTTAATCTTAATTTTAATTTTAGTTTTAATCTTAACATTAATATTAAAAATTAACATAAATATATAGATTAAATAAGTTATTCTTAATATTAACATCGTGCCAAAATAAGTTATTCTTAATTTTAATCATAGTATCGTGCTAAAATGGATGCCGTAAATAAGTTATCTATTACGGCGCGCACAACGCATGCCGTAAATAAAACAACATTCACGGCGTGCGAAAGAACGCCGTAATTGAGTTCTCATTCACGGCGCAAGAGAACGCTTGTCGTAAATAAGTTAACATTCATGGCATGCAAAAATGAATGCCGTAATTAAGTTATCATTCACGACGCAGGAAAATACGTGTCGTAAATGCATTTGCAATGACGGCGTGCGGGTAAAACACACCGTAAAAAACACAAAAAATGACTCTTTTATGGCATGCAAAATTGCACGCTGTAAAAGAGTGTCATTTACGGCGCACAGGCAATGCGTGCCGTAAATTGTGCGTCGTAAATGATCATTTTTCTTGTAGTGGATCTCGACTTTCTTTAGAAAGACGAAGTAACTCAAAGATAGAAAGTCTAGCCGGAGTATTGGCTAACTGGGCTAGTATGTCAAATTTATAGGGTTTCATCGACCCTTGATTTGAACTAGACTTCAACGGGGCATCAAAACGCACTGCCATCTGTTTTCCTTTTTCAACCACTGGGGGTTTAGAAGGCCTTGTCTCAATAGGAACAGAAGATGACTGAGTCGGTAGTATTTCAACGGTGTCTTCTGCTTCTTTGGAAGTTCCCTCATAATCTTTGTGGTAGTCCGTTTCGGACCTTGTACCAGCAAAGACTTCTTCTTCAGACTCAGGAGAATGAAGTACCATATTACAGAATTTAGTCTTCTTTCCCTTAGTCTTCTTCTTATGTGGATTTTTATGAGGAACTTTAAATCTCAATCCGACGGAAGATTTTTGACCTTGAATTTGTAAAGGAACTCGCATACCTTTACCTTAATTCAAGCCTTCCGCTTTGTGAAAGTCATAGCCCATCTTTTTCATGAGATGGACCAATTATTGACTGTAAATGTGTGTGGGTAGCGGACTTTCACTAGACAGTTCAACAGATGAAGAAGGAACAGAGACCTCTTTAGTGGCAAGGGTAGAAATTTTTGGTGTAGGAGGTAGAATCCCAACCGAAGCTTTCTCGTAAGCAGTAAAAACTTGTTGTGCCCTGTACAAAGGGACACTGTTCATTGCCAACCACTAATGATGAGTGAGCTTTAGTTTGGTGGGAGGAGCCAAACTCGGAGGGCATATGTTCAGACCCCTTAGCCTATCTTCCAAAGGAATGTCATCCCACAAATGATCAGAATCATCATGGTCTGAAATAACAACATGAGAAATCATATTGCAGGTTTTGACTTTTTAACCTTTCTTGGATTTTGAAATTTTACTTTCATGCTCCATTTCAGGTACTAAGTCAGGGTGTACCCACATAATTTCACCATTTTTTAAAGTGAGAGGCACTAATTCTTCATTTTGATCTCTGGCTGGTAGAAGATTCACAATCTTTATCGTCGCCTTCGGAATTGGGACAACACTATCAGGAACTTGCTGTGGAGGAAAACCTCCAAAGTGAAGAGAAATCATATTGGTTGTGACTGTATGATCATCATTAGTTAAAGCGATAGCTTTAGCATTTATCAATTCTTGAATCTTCTTCTTCAAGACATAGCAAGCTTTCGTGGGATGATTTATGTATCTATGATATATACAATATTTGGGATTATCAACCAAATCTACCTCATTAGGTCGTTTTGGCTCTGGGATCTGGAGTTTACCACTCTTCACGAGATATTGAAATATTCCAGGAATATCACTGTCATCGAAAGAGTATTCTTCTTTCGGCTTAGAAGACTCTGGATTACTTGGTGTTGTTTTGGGTTTCAAAAGGTTTACCACTAGGGTTTTCTTTCCTTTCCTATTGCGATTACCAGAGTTATTGTCTGAAGAGGCTTTCTTTCCTTTGTCTTCTGAGGCGAAGATCATCCCATGTTCACGAGCCAATCTACCGTTGGTCTCAGGTGAAACTGCTGCTATAATAAACGAGGCCCAATCTGTGAATTGAGAGCCTGTAAAAATAGCGATGGTTGGTCGTAGATTCATTTTGTATGTATCAATCAATGCTGAATCTGGCATACCATGAGGCATTTTTAAAGTAGCCTGTCGGAAACGTTCAATAAACGTCCGAGTATTATCCTTCTCTTTTTGTTTAATTTCTATTAAGGAAGACATATTCATGTCCATCCCTTCTTCATAGAAACAAAAGAGAAATATTACTTTAAATTCGTCAAAAGACGATATGCAATCATCGGGTAAACTGTGATACCAATCGTATATTGTATCCGTCAAACATCCAATGAAGACTCGGGTGAGAAAAGCATCATTCTTCTGTAGATGCACAGTCATAATATCAAAATAATTGATATATTGACTTGGAGAAGTCTTTCCATCAAATAATACCATAGATTGTGGCTTGAATTTAGGAGGAAAGGGCACATCATTCCAGTGGGGAGGATAAGGTTGCTTGATCTCCAACTTCTGGAGATGATCTTTGTGCTTCAGAACCTCAAACTGTGCTTTTAACTCCCGAACAGCTTGAATAGCTTCATTAGTTTGAGGGAGTATGTTTGATTGAATAGTAGTTGGACGTATCATAACCCCCACTGGAGGTGATACATCTTCTGGAATAAGAGGATCCGGTGATGCGGAGTTTTGGTTGATAGCAGGCTCTTGACTCAGATTATTCAAAGGTATGTCAACCCCTTGACTATCTTGAGTTTGCGCTGCTACCTGCACCGGTGTTACCACTGCTGGTTGGACTGTTTGCTGAGTCATCATTATTTGATGCATATTTTGCATCATAGCAAGCATATCCTTTAGCGATTGTCCCACCGTCGAAAGACGATGTTCTGTATTAGAAGTTGACGTCTCTGGTTCTTCTCCGATAACATAAGATTCAACCTCTCTTGAACATACAAAGGGATTGGTGTAGAGATATGAATCAACGCTATCAGTTTCTGACTCCAAGTACTGGGTACCCCTAGCCTCTGAATCTGAGGAATGCATATTTTAAGATTGTCGACTTCTTGATCGAGTATGTTGATATAATCCTTCAAAAGAGTCGAGAATTCGGTTAAACCGTTGTTGACCTAGAGTCTGGGATGAATTGCATCTTGAACGTCGTCCTCTATTGATATGAGATGCCATATTAACCGATGCATAGGACAACTCATGTTCTTGGTCATCAATTTGTTGCTGAGGTACGTTGTAACTTAATCGGTCGAAAACTGACCGTTTAGTAGCAGTACAGCAACATTTGATTACAATTTGATGACACTCATAATGATGGTTTTCTTGGGAGAGTGTCACAGAAGATTTTCTGTTTTTACGCTTTTGTACAAGTAACTCGCGTAAATCAGAAGAATCAGAAGGTAGCATTTTCTTTTTTATATTTGGGACAGAGAAATATCCAGTCCCTTGCGTAAAAAGAAGATTACTAGCTTCATTGGCAGAAAAAAAAAATTATGCGTTTTTACGCACTTAAAGTTGTGTGCGTAAATCTTGAGTTGATTTTCGTGCACTGCGAACTCCATCAGCATTGCGCGTAATCCTAAGATTAGGCACTTTACGTAAAACAGCATTAGAGGATTGTTGGCGTAAAACAGAAGCTTTGCCACAATTTTTATTCTCCTTAGATAAACCAAAGGAATTGTCTGTCATAGTAACAGAAGACTTATTTTTACGCTGCACGCGTGTAGGCAAGTTCACTTTAGGTACAAAAGTACCATTATGTACTTTATCTACCATGTCACCGACAGGAGATTTGCCTTTACACGTATAGCGCAAAATAGAAGTATCTGCCACGTTACAGACGGGAGATTTGCCTTTACGCGTAGAGCGCAAGACTTGAGTGTCTACCACGTCACAGACGGGAGACTGAACTTTACGCACTGGGCACAAAACTGAAGTAGGAACTGCCTCGTCACAGACGGGAGCCCCAATAACAAGAGTGGGAAGAATTCCCTTTCCTTTGGAGACAGTAGAGAGATCAGAGGGTACTTTGGACTTAGAAATCCAAACTTTTTGCACCTTTCATGATTTTTGAACATTGGAGCAGCGAGTACTACCCCCAATTCGGAGCATTTCTTCGTAAGCAGTCCGGTCGAATTGAACAACCAGAGTCTTCTTTGTCGATCCAATCGCCACATCATCTTATTGAGCAATTGCTTTCTCGTCGGAGGAGAAAGTCGTCCCCAGCAGAGCCGTCATTTTGTTTCACTTAACAAAATGCCCTTAAAAGGCTTTTGAAAGAAAATGAGAAAAACTACAAAAGTACAAATAAATTCTAGAAAGTATTGCTATGGAAGTCTGATCTGAAAACGATCACTTTGTTCCTTGGACCACACGATGATGATGAAGAAAACTGCTTGAAGAAGAACAACCGAAAGAACTAAGTCGCCAGAAAGGTATCGACACAATTGGCACTGATGGCACAGTCGAATGCTTTCCTGCTTTGCTTCACTCTGTTCTTGAGAAAAAGTTGAAGAGAAATGCTCTGGAAAATCACTTTGCTCTGAAAGTATCTGGGCTCCAAAATCTTGTACCTTCTATTTAAAAAAATAAGTCTATTTATAGACTAGACCCTCTGTGCGTAAAAAGCAACATAATTGGGTCTCTACGCAAGTAACTGCCACCCACGATTGAAAATCGATCTCTACGCATGATGACACGTGTCCCATATAGAGTTGTGGTCTCTACGCATGGTGACACGTATTCCACAACTTCGGTAATATGGGGAGAGCACGTACACATGTTCCTCGATAAGTGTGGCATGATAGCCACGTATGCAGACCACGTTCTCACATAGCCAAAAAAGATTGAGCGTAAAATAACCCAAAAAACTTTCTGCGTAGAGCAGCTAAAAAGTAGCTTTAAGCGTATAGCTAGCTCAAATAAACTCTACGCACACAAAAGTAGCTGAGATAGCCTTGAGCGTAAGAAACTCAAATAACTTTCATACGTAAAGGAAGCGGTCTCTTGAGCATAAAGTAGCCCATCTGCACACTAAACAACAAGCGTTGGATTTGGTGCGAAAAAATCTTCTTGGCTTCTGTGCAATGTTCTGTCAGAAAATTATTCTGTCAGAGCAGTATCACGTGCATTAAATACGGTCTGGACAGCCTGTCTCTCGCGTAAAGTCAGAGAATGCTCTCGTGTAGAGTTTGAGGATGGCTCTTGTGTAAAGGAGCTTGCGTAGAGTTAGACTCTGTTTGATCTCTGCGTAGAGCTTGAATTTGACTTAGTTTGACTTGCGTAGAGTCTTTAAATGGGCTTTGCGTAGAGTCTGAAACTGACTTTGCGTAAAGCTCACAAATTATTTGACTTGGTCTATAAAGTTTATTTATGCTTCTACAGGGGTTATTTGAGTCGGGTTCGAATTTCAACTCAATCCGACTTGTATCGGAGGTCCGAGGTAGCTTCGACTTTAGTTAAACTCATTAGCTAGACATGGCCCACAAATGATAATATTTAAGTTAGTATGGTTACACTAAATATTCATGATTAGGTTGGGTTGATTAGAGACTCAAACTAGACTAATTTAGCCTCAAACCAAAACCCTAATTTAAGTTGAACCAATAGGAGATTTTAGAGGGCATTTTCGACTTTCCAAAATGGGGACACCTAGCCTTTGGTGGCCGGCTAGGAAGGGATAGGGAATGAGTCACTTTATTTCATTCTTAGCCACAAATTTGTCTCTCTTTTGTTCTTCCCCAAATTTGAGAAGAACCTCCATTGATTTTATCCCCAAATCAATCCTTTCCTCCATCAAATCTTCATCATTTTTTTCTACTCTATGAAGAGAGGGTGCTAGCCAAGTTTGGGAGGATTTGGCATTGGTTCGTGTCCATTTGGAGATCCCTTCGTTTCGGTGCCGTATCGGAAGGAGTTCCTTAAAATTTTGCCTCCCGGAAGGTAAAATCTACCCTTTAAATCGAACTCTCATGCATTTAGGAATATTTTGAACCCATAGGAATCACCCCCATGGTTGTGTCTCCATTTGTGTCTATTTCATCATAAATTTTTATATGTTAGAGATGTGTTATTGCTTGTCTTTACATTTTCTTTCATGTATCATAATATGTATATATATATATATATATATATATATATATATATATATATATATATATATATATATATATATATATATATATATATATATAGGTGATAGGATAAGCAATAAGCATAAGCAGCAGCATAAGCAGCTTGCGGCAGCAGCAGCAGCAGCTTCAGCAAGCAGCAGCAGCAGCTTCAGCAAGCAGTTGCAGTAATCAGCAGCATAAGCAGTTACAGTAAGCAGCAGCTTTTCAGCAGCAGCTTATTGTAGCTTTTTTTAGTCCTTTTAGCCTTTAGTTTTAACCCATTTAACCCCCTTTTTTCTTTAGAAATTAGCCCCCTTCCATTTATCCCTTGTCCTCTATTAGTTAGCCCTTTTTAGATAGAGTTTGCTAGCAAGTTGTTAGATTTTGTTAGTCAGAATTGTTAGTAGATGTTAGCTTATATGTTAGTATTGGTTAGGATATGAGATGTTAGATTTGAGAGTTGTGGGCCTAGTGGGGTGTGTTTAGTGAGTGTACTAGATAAGTTGGTATTCTAATAGAGCTAGTGAGTGTGATACTCTAAGACACTAGGAGTGTGGAGGGGTGAGCTAGTATAGTTGGATAGTATTAGGAGGGTGGTATCTCAAGATACAATAGGGTGTCTCATGATACCATAAGGTAATGTTGAGAGTGACCAACATGGGGATAAGATGGACTGGATGGGCTAGATACCTAGATTTATGGGTTGGTATTATCTAGATAGGTTAGTGTCTAGCTACCCTAAGAAGCCAAGGTCAGTCTACCAAGGTTAGGAAGGGTTGCCTTTATATCGGGGCAAGGTATTGGAAATACTTTGTGAAAGGTAATAGGTAAGGTTAAGATAATTACCTAGAAGCTAAGGTATGAGTTTAAGGTGTTAAGATATGGTTAGAAATTGATTGTCTTGGTTGGTAATGGTTAGGATTAGTGCTCTTAGACTAGTTTTGACCTCGGTTGACCGTTTTGACCAAAAGTCAACAAAAGTCAACCGAAAGTCAAACTTAGCCTAAAAGTGACTAGAACTTGACCGGACTCAACCAGAGTTGACCAGTTGACCAAAAGTCAACAGTTAGTCAATATTAGACTAGTTTGACCTAGGGTTGACCTAGAGTTGACCAGAGTTGACCAGTTGATCAAAAGTCAATTGTAAGTCAATCTTTAACCCAAATTGACCTAGTTTGACTTGGATTGACTTCCTGTGACCTAGTTTGTTCAAGTGTGACCTAGTATGACCTAGTTTAGCCCGATGTGACCTAGTTTGACCTAGTTTTGACTTAGACTTGCATATCATGACTTGATTAGTTTTCCTTTCATTATTAAACCCTATTTTGACTTATGTTATCTCATCTTTAGGTCTGTGATTACTCTGAGCATCTGTTCACCTTATCAGCTCAGGACCATAGGTGAGTACATTTATTGATAGTTTTCATTGTCTTGATATCTGCTATATCCGATTCAGTTGTAGTATCTTACTTGATTTCCTGACACGATGGTCCATGGACTAGTATATGTCGGATCATGACATGAGATGTTGTTCATGGATTTTCTTGGTATATTGGTACATTTTCTGTCTTATTTCATGTACTTGTATAGACACCGATTCCTGAGAGGGAGTAGCTACCCTCTTAGGGAATCTCGTGTCATGACGTGTCATATCCGGATCCATTATACTACTCGGAGATGGGGAATTATTAGGGGCTATGTGATCAATACCACCCTGTCAGTATATTCTTGTGCTTGCGCCACTCTCACTTCACGTAGGGTGTAGCGAGATCTTATTCCTTGTGCTCATTATCCAGGTCGGCCGGCATGACCCTTTTCAGTAATTTTCTTGTGATTGTCGGGCCAAGTGGATAGCATGTCCTATTTTCCAAGCCGATCACATAACGCTCTAATAATTCATGGCACATTTTATATTTACTTTATTACATCATATATCCTACTTAGTTCTACATTCACTACTTTTCTTACCATGTTATGATATTCAGAACTCACATCATGTTATATATTTTCTGTTGATTTTGTCTTATATTTCATTATGATTGTCTCTTATAGAATTTGTGAATTCATATGGAACTGTTGTTAGTGTTTTGTACTTGCTCATTTTTCTGATTGGATACCGTTGATATATTACAGATGATTTCGAGGCAGACTGCTCGACCTACTATGGGGTCGAGGTAGTTGGAGACTTAGTCCAGGACTATGACCTGGTAGTTGAGCTACTAGACTTTGCACACCTGGACAAGTATAGTTTAGTTAGGTTTGCCTAAACTGCGATCCAGCTAGTGTTTTCAGATTGTAGTATTTTATATTATATTTTGTGACTCTGTGATGTTGTTTATATCTCTGAGCTTGTGTTGGATCTTGAACTCCTTTCCAGTTTTCCTTTCTATCATATTTCCATTTCGTGCTATCTATCCTAGTTTGTCTTGTGATTGAGTTTTGCCATATTATTCCTCCGTGCGGAGATGACAGGTATCCTTATATTTTGTCTAGTTGTAGTATTTATAGACGACCTATACAGCGTTTTACTGCCGATTCTGCGGTGTAGGCTGGACGTACCCATATTCTCGTGCCCTTCCTCAGGGTGCGGGTCGTGACACGTTTTTGTGGTGGCCCATGCAGGTCGATGTCGCAATTAGTACGATCTCGTAATGATGCTCGACTTAGAGTACTAATTACGAGCCTGCGACTAGGAGTTACTCAATCACATTTTAGAAAAATTCTGATCTTTTGATTACCATGATAACTCTTCTTGCATTGAATTCAATTGTCCTTCCTTGATATTCCTTATCATGTGCCATCACTACTAGAAATAATCCATTATACGGCAACCTTAAAATGCCGTTAATAATGAAATTGTTGCCATAAAAATAAAAATATGGCAACAATTTGAAGTTGCCATAGCGTGTCGTAAAAGGTTGCGTCAGTATTGCTTATTCACGACATCTTCCAATTATTGCCTTATTAGAGAACTAATTTACGGTAATTAATTGTTGCCTTTAAGAAATCTTTTTGTTTCCTTTAAAGATTATTATTAATGGCAATATTTAGTTGTTGTAATTTCGAACAATATATGGCAATATATTATTGTCATATATCATCAGTCCATAAATGGCAAGATTATGTTGCAAAATATTGTATTTATTTTAATGGCAATATTTTGTTGTCATAAACTACTAGTATTATATGGCATTATATATTGCCATATTGCAATCCCATATGGCAATTCTTCGTTAGGCATGTCTTTATTGTCATGTTTAAGAACGTAAGGCAACTGCCGGATTCCATATTTGAAAAATTAATTTTTACTATTTATTGCCATGATCGACAAAATATGACAATTAATAGATGCAAATATTTGAAATATCAACTAAATTCAATTGCCAAAATTTAAGTAGATCATTAACCAAATATTAAATATAGATAATAATTCAATTTGTACACTTCAAATAAAAAAATAATTTCTAATTAAATATGGTAGATTCAGTACTACATCATTAATATTACATAAAACCAACTACGCCAGGAATCCATACTTATCATATCCAACATTATGAGGCACAAATCCTCTTTTATATGAGGTTCAAAATTCAAATAGGAACTTGACACCCCCAACTTAAACTTAAATTCGTTGCCTCCTTGTTCCCTCCATATATATACATGTCTGCAAAGATTTCTTTGACAGCTGTGGTGCGCCAATTCGCAGCTATACAATCTTTATATACCCTGGTATGGATAAATAATAAAATTAGCCTATAGACCAAAAATTGTTAATAAAAAAATATATTCTAAGGTAGTGGAAATTCCTATGTTTCATTTGTTTTATATGAATGGTTACAACAGATGAAACTTGTATAAATATTTTATTTTAAGGATAAAAACTAATTAAAATCATCTATTTACAACCAAACTCATTCATTGGCCTAAAATTGTTCTATTTGCAATGACAACCTAACATTTATAAAAATATGTTTGTGAAATATATACAATTTCATCATTATAAATATTTTTCAAGTTTATTCTCATAAATGCATATATGGTTCTCAACCTTCCATAGATGGTTGTTAAAAAAATCTTTCATAGATTAATTAAAACAATATTATGTGCATATATGCTTCTTAACCTTCCATAGATGGTTCTAAAACAATCTTCCATAGATAACTAAAATAATATTACACGCATATATGGTTCTCAACCTTCCACAGGTGGCTGTAAAAAAAATCTTCCATAGATAATTAAAATAATATTCTATGGATATATGGTTCTCAACCTTCCAAAGATGGCTCTAAGAAAAATCTTCCATAGATAATTAAAAGAATATTATATGCATATATGGTTCTCAACCTTTCATATATGGCTGTAAAAAAAAATCTTAACCTTCCATAGATAATTAAAAGAATATTCTGATTCTAGTGAATCGAATCCTAAACAAAGAAAAGATTTATTTTATCTTCATGAATATATGGTAAAATATTCAATAGTATATTGTAGAACTATTAGGATAATCAAGTAAAAAACAAACCTAATTAATATTTAGAAAAATATTTACAATCTCATTATCAAAAAATTTATCAAATCTTATTTCCTCTAAATCTTTTTAGAAGAAGTGATAATAGAAGATTTGAAGGTTCAGGGTCCATGAGTAATTTAGAAAACTAAGGAGAAAAATTTCATCGTGTGTTCCAGAGTAATTTAGTTGAAAAAAATTCACAATTTGATCAAACGCATTTATTAACCAAAAATTAGAACACAAAAATAAAGCAACATTTTAAATAATTATCCATACCGATTAGTCGTCGATCACTCGAACTCGATGGCAGCAGAGACCTTCTACTAGAGGCGCTCATAACCCAAAATCCAAAACTTCTCGTTCCCAAAAGAAATCCACAAATGAAAGAAACAAAAAATAAATAAAATGGAAATAGAGGTTAATAAAATACCTAGGTTGAAGAAGGGGAAGAGAGATCTAGGTTGAAGGGGTAAAGAGAACCAAAGTTTAAAGAGAGACCTAGATTGAGAGAGAATAGGAATTAGGAATTGGCAAAATAATAAAGGAGGGAAAATATTTCAACTTTTTATGTTCCCGCCGGTCTTATGTATAGACACGAATTATTCTTTTTAAGCCACAAAAAAGTTTCCATAAGTAAGCAAATAAAATATTGCCATATTTATTTTGTTCATGGAGGAAAAATATATTACATATTTTGGGGCAACATTTTTTCCATAAACTAATTATTTTATGGCAATGTAAAATATTACCATTTTTATTGTAATATATTATGTCACAAATCCAGCTTGCCATAATATATGCGATCAAATATGGCATGCGTTATTATTGCCATAAATATTTCCATTAAATATGGCATGCGTCCTTATTGTCATATAAAGTGTGACAATTATAGACAACATTATTTGTTGCCATAAACAAACTTGTGTATTAAAGAAATATTAATGTTACTGTATTATGGCTATGTTATATGGCAACATTTTATGTTACCGTAAGACGTTGCCATAAAATATGCTTTTTCTTATAGTGCATATTGATTCCTTGTTTCAATCTATCCTCAGGATGACGATTACTCACGCTCAGGCAGCAGGACCTAGTGCTGTTCCAGAGAGGCCCGATCCGATAGGACCTCCACCTCCGGCTGCGGGAGCTGCAGTTGAGGGAGCTGCCACCTCAGTCCCTGCCCTTCAGGCGGGAGTAGCAACGACAGTTCCAGGAGGTCTTCCACCTCCAGCTGCGGGACCGTCTATAGTCATTTCTGAGACTCTTCTACCGCCATCTCCGCTACCGACGGATGCACAACAGATGATGGCCCTTCTACAGCAGATAATGCAGACCCAGAGGGGCCCAGGCAGAGGCACAACAGCATCAGGCTTACGCATCCTACCGCCAGATAGAGGTGCTACGACAGAGTATGGAGCACTCCTACCAGCTGGCGATGGCAGCAGTTGAGAGGGTAGTCTCGGGTACAGTTCAGGGTACCCCAGTTTAGCAGCAGAATTAGGGGAGGCCTGGCACAAGTCTAGATTCAGGAAGATGAACCCGAGGGACTTCAAAGGTACCGAGGGTATCCTGTATGCTGATGACGGGTTGGAGGACGTCCAGAGGAGCCTGGAGTTAGCATAGGTTCCGAGGGGACTATGGGTGACGTCTGCAGCTAGCCAGTTCTTTGACATCGCTTTGACGTGGTTCCGGACAGACACTCAGGTGTCAGTGAGGGGTATATCATGGAAGAACTTCAGGCGGCTCTTCAAGAAGAAGTTCTACCCGACGTGGCTCTTACAGCTCTGGAGGCCCAGTTCGTCGGATTAGTGCAGGGGAACTCATCGGTGGACGAGTATGCAGCGAAGTTCTTCTGTTTGAGTAGGTTTGCACCAGATCTGATCCAGAATGAGGGGTATAAGGCCCGCAAGTTCCGGAGGGACCTTATTCATGCGGTTCGTGCTCGTACTTTCGGGCGACGCGATGCAACCTTCGAGCAGATACTAATGGAGGCACAGATCGCAGAGGAGGACTTCAGCCTCAAGCCGAAGAGGGGCAGCGATGTTCTTGGTGTGAGTTCTAGTACGGGGCTGACGAAACGCCCTCACTTTTAGCAGAGACAGTTTCAGCAGCAGCAGCAGCAGCCTCAGTTACAGCTTCAGCAGGCACCAGTACGTGTCCACCAGCAGCCAGGACAGGGCCAAAGGCAGACTACTCCAAGCGGTTTCTACGGAAAGCCAGGGCATAGTCGGAAGGCCTGTAGGAAGAGGTTGGGCGTATGTCTATATTGTGGAGCTCTCGACCACCAGCTGAGGGATTGTCCAGGTCATGGAGTCCGAGGAGGCCAGGACAGAGTGCAGCAGGCTAGGGGAGGCCAGCAGGGGCGAGCTTTTGCCATGACAGTCGAGGACACATAGGCAGTAGCAGGACAGATTGCAGGTTCCAATCTTCGATTCCATTCTCGTATTTGCCTCCTTATACCTGTCTTGAAATTCGATTCTATCTGTTCCTTGTTAATTGATCAATTTTGTTCTGTTATTCTTGTGATATGATTTTGATTTTCTTCTGAGATAAGTCGTGTGGGCTAGGTTGCCTCGATTATAGGATTTTAGAGTCTTCTATAGTCATGTTAGCAGGCATAGTAAGGACATATAGTCGGATTATGGACGTATTTCTCGGGTATGGAAATTTAAGGTTTTCGCGGCCATGCATGCGACAATGCAAAATTTTAAATATCATGATTCTAGAGGTATGATTCTGAGTATCATAATTTTGGACAGACGCATATGATTATCGAACTGTATGATTTTGAGACTATGTTTGTGGGGTGTTTGACCTATAAGGAGAACTAGCATCTTAATTCCGAGGAACTTATAGCACCCAGTTTCTAAATTGAGGATAATTTTGACTTTTGTAATTTTAATCATTTATTTATTGACATTTAAATCATGATATGATTTTAGAGATTTTTTTATCATTTTAAAACTATTAAAGCCATGACTTGTGATTTTGATGTGTTGCTAGTGAAACCCTAGAGACTGCTTGACCTAGAGCCTAACCATGTGATTAGGATATTTTTAATGTCATTACTGGCCTAAGGGTATTTTGGTCATTTGACCTCCCTGAATTATTTTGATATTTATTACATTGGTGATTGTTAATTTTGACTTTTGATAGGAGTAATTTTGTGTTGGTTTCGAGTTCGTATTGGATACTTATCGATTTTTATTTACAAATGTTTAATATGTCTCAAAGAGATTTTTTTTATTTCCTGAATTTTTTTGAAAGTATTTGAATGGGATTGTTTTCTGTATGTGTTTTCTGTGATTGCTTGTTTTAATTTCGATGACGAAATTTTTTTAAGGTGGATAGATTTGTCACCCCCAATTTTTAAGAACAGAGGTATTTTGGTCATTTTTCATTTTAGAATATTTTTGGATTTATTTTATTAGTTATAATATTGTTTTGGGGTTATTTGAGTCGGGTTCGAATTTTAACTCAATCCGACTTGTATCGGAGGCCCGGGGTAGCTTCAACTTTAGTTGGACCCATTCATTAGCTAGACATAGCCCACAAATGACAATATTTAAGTTAGTATGGTTAGACTAAATATTCATGATTAGGTTGGGTTGATTAGAGACTCAAACTAGACTAATTTAGCCTCAAACCAAAACCCTAATTTAAGTTAAACCAAAAGGAGATTTAGAGGGCATTTTGGACTTTCCAAAATGCGGACACCTAGCCTTTGGTGGCCGGCCATGAAGAGATAGGGAATGAGTCACTTCATTTCATTCTTAGCCACAAATTTCTCTCTCCTTTGTTCTACCCCAAATTTGAGAAAACCTCCATTGATTTCATCTCCAAATCAATCCTTTCCTCCATCAAATCTTCATCATTTTTTCTCTATTCTATAAAGAGAGGGTGCTAGCCAAGTTTGGGAGAATTTGGCATTGGTTCGTGTCCATTTGGAGATCCCTTCGTGTCGGTGCCGTATCGGAAGGAGTTCCTTGAGATTTCGTCTCCCGGAAGGTAAAATCTTCTCTCTAAATCGAACACTCATGCATTAGGAATATTTTGAACCCATAGGAATCACCCCCATGGTTGTGTCTCCATTTGTGTCCATTTGGAGATATTAGGAGTGTTCTTGATGTGTTGTTGTGTCCATGTGGAAACCCCCAATATTGGACACACTTGTGTTTGAATAATTTAATACATGTTTTAATCTTAGATTTTTATATGTTAGAGATGTGTTATTGCTTGTCTTTACATTTTCTTTCATGTATCATAATGTATCATAATATGTATTCATGTATATATATATATATATATATATATATATATATATATATATATATATATATATATATATATATATATATATATATATATATATATGCAGATGACCTCTAGCCTAGTGGTTAAGAGAGATGCATGCGGCCCGAAGTGGTCAGGAGTTCGAATCCCAGTGGGAGCGATTCCAGAAAAAATTTACCTACTTCCAAATATATATATATATATATATATATTATATATATATAAGTGATAGAATAAGCAATAAGTGATAGGATAAGCAATAAGCATAAGCAGCAGCATAAGAAACTTGCGGCAACAGCAGCATAAGCAGCAGCAGCAGCTTCAGCAAGCAGTTGCAGTAATCAGCAGCATAAGCAGTTGCAGTAAGCAGCAGCTTATGGCAGCTTTTTTAGTCCTTTTAGCCTTTAGTTTTAACCCATTCAACCCCTTTTTCCTTTAGAAATTAGCCCCCTTCCATTTAGCCCTTACCCTCTATTAGCTAGCCCTTGTTAGATAGAGTTTGCTAGCAAGTTGTTAGATTTTGTTAGTTAGAATTGTTAGTAGATGTTAGCTTATATGTTAGTATTGGTTAGGATATGAGATGTTAGATTTGAGAGTTGTGGGCCTAGTGGGGTGTGTTTAGTGAGTGTACTAGATAAGTTGGTATCCTAATAGAGCTAGTGAGTGTGATACTCTAAGACACTAGGAGTGTGGAGGGGTGAGCTAGTATAGTTGGATACTGTTAGGAGGGTGGTATCTCAAGATACAATAGGGTGTCTCATGATACCTTGAGGTAATATTGAGAGTGACCAACATGGGAATAAGATAGACTGGATGGACTAGATACCTAGATTTCTGGGTTGGTAATATCTAGATAGGTTAGTGTCTAGCTACCCTAAGAAGCCTAGGTCAGTCTACGAAGGTTAGGAAGGGTTGTCTTTGTATCGGGGCAAGGAATTGGGAATACTTTATGAAGGGTAATAGGTAAGGTTAAAGTAATTACCTAGAAGCTAAGGTATGAGTCTAAGGTGTTAAGATATGGTTAAAAATTGATTGTCTTGGTTGGTAATGGTTAGGATTAGTCCTCTTAGACTAGTTTTAACCTCGGTTGACCGTTTTGACCAAAAGTTAACAAAAGTCAACCGAAAGTCAAACTTAGCCTAAAAGTGACTAGAACTTGACCGGACTCAACCAAAGTTGACCAGTTTATCAAAAGTCAACAGTTAGTCAACATTAGACTAGTTTGACCTAGGGTTGACCTAGAGTTGAACAGAGTTGACCAGTTGACCAAAAGTCAACTGTAAGTCAACCTTTGACCCAGATTGACCTAGTTTGACTTGGATTGACTTTATGTGACCTAGTTTGTTCTAGTGTGACCTAGTATGACCTAGTTTAGCCTGATGTGACCTAGTTTGACCTAGTTTTGACTTAGACTTGCATATCATGACTTGATTAGTTTTCCTTTCATTATTAAACCCTGTTTTGACTTATGGTATCTCATCTTTAGGTCTGTGATTACTCTGAGCATTTGTTCACCTTATCAGCTCAGGACCACAGGCGAGTACATTCACTGATAGTTTTAATTGTCTTTATATCTC